>CAUYQG010077795.1:0-13295 GCA_963574415.1 Tarsius wallacei | reverse complement strand
ATATTAAGAACACAAGGCAGTGCAGGCGTCTTCCCAATCTTGGAGAAAGAAGAGTCTGCCCCGCCCACTTCTAAGGGCCAGCAGCGACAAGTAGAGGTTCCCAGCAGTCTCTCCTGGTGACATTCCAGGCATGACTCCAGTCATCAGGTGGCTTGTTGGAGAGGTGACAACTGTATTTTACTCTCAGGTATGAGCATTCAGTCATCGTATTCCATTCCCAACTGGAGCTACAGAGTCTCTGATGCAACAACTAACAAAATATAAGGAGCAGAGTTGAAACATTAACTGTTACATGAAAGCCAGATAAAAAAGCAAAGAAGGGACCGTGCTCGGTGGCTCAGCCTGTCATCCCAGCGCTTTGGGAGGCTGAGGCGAGTGGATTGCCACCCCGGCAACTTGATGAGGCCTCGTCTCTACAATAAATCAAAAATTAGCCAGGCGTGGTAGTGCGTGCCTGTAGTTCTGGCTACTTGGAAGGCTGAGCAGAAGGATCGCCGGAGCCCAGCAGGTCGAGGCTGCAGTGGCTGGGAGCATGCCACTGCACTCCAGACTGGGCGACAGAATGAGACTCTGACTCAAAAAAAAAATAGAAAAGAAAACAAGGTAAGTGATGGTTAACAGAGGGATGGCCGACTCCACGAGCAAAACTCACACGATTGACTGCAAAGCAATAGCTTAAAAGAGTGAGAATACTTACAATATTGCAAATAGTCACAAGGAAGGGCTTGGGAAGGTCTTCAAGGCATGCTATCGGGCAGACAGCTGACTGCAGAATGATGACAGCACACATATGACAAAAACAAAGGCCGTACCAGCACACTCACGGAGGGGATGCCATCCCACAGTGTGCCTGTATGTAGAGACGGTGGGTGCCATGCTGGCTGGGGCTTCTTGGGGAAGGCAAGCAGGGGGCAGGACTGGGTGGAGGGTGGACTTCAGCCTCGGCTACGATGTATTCACGGTTATAGATGCAGTGTGTGGCATAGGGCACACTCATGCGTTGTTCATGCCGCTAAAAAAATGGCCGCCATGAGTAGAAATGGGATCTTGGAGCGGTTCACATTGGACATCACCATTCACTTTGACACCCTTCGTTCGGAGCTGAAGAAACCCGGCTCGGAGACACGGGAGCCCCCAGAGTGGGGAGTTGGTCTCCAGACCCGCAAGTTCTCGCTGGGTGTCTTTGTGCCGGTGGGTCGTCCTGCCTCCCTCAAGCCGGGGCCACCACGCTCTCCTCTCAGCATCAGAGGACACTCGTGGATGGAGAGCCCGGCCAGCCTTGGCCTCCTCCTCTCCTTCTGGTCCTCACCGGCCTGTCTGGCCAGTCTCAGGATGCAGAGAGGAGCGCGCCCAGGCAGCAGGAGGGAGCCCGTGGGCGGGTCTCCGCCCTCTGCCTCCCATGTGGCCTGGGCGGGCGGGCCCTGGCTCTCGGCCCCCCAGCCCCTTCCGCCCCCAGGTGCCGCCCTCTGTGAACTTTGCCCTGGCCGGGTCCACACGTAGCCTCCGCACGACCCTGTTCCCTGCCTCCTGTTCACAATTAAGGGAGAACTCACCAAGTGAGCGCATGGGTACACATAGGCCGCAGCGAGGACTTTTTTCCTTTATGTGAACCACTTTGGCCTGATTTTTTTTCCCCAAAAAGAACGGCTAATATTTCATGGAGAGAGATAAGATCTTGCTTTAATACGGTTAGCTTCAATTGACCTTGAACTGAATCTACAAATTTCTCAGAGGTGACCTCTTCATCAACGCTTGATGCGTATTCACAAACAAATGAACTGAGAAGATTCCCATTTAGATAACGGGCTCAGCAGAGGATTCAAAATAAAGGCAGATGTCCGGGGCTCGTGAGGAAAGTTGCTGAATCGTGGGATCTTAAAAGAGCAGAGTTTCAGGACAGAAGTGGAGAACCTTAGAGTGGCAGGATCCAGAGTTGGCAGGCACTCTGAGATTGGGAACATTAGGGACGGCGGAAGTGGGCCTTTGGGGAAGAGGCGGTGGGTTGGCCATCCCTACCATCCGGGCTGGCGCACCGGAGGGGCATATTGTGAGCGTTTCATAGTAAGCAAACACGTGAACAATGAACTGTTAAGTAAGAATGCAGAAGAAAGCCCAAGAGGGAATGACTCACTCTTTCACTCAGCAAGGCTCTACTGCACACCTACTGTGCGACAGGCTCTGCGTAACATACCGGGTACAGAGATGCGTTAACCCAGGTATTGCCCCTGAGGGGCTCTCCATCTAGTGACAGCTACTGGGGACTTAGGAGGATTCTGGGAGAATGACCTACTTCTTCAGGGGGCCCCCACCACCTCCCCAACCTTGGGCCTGGATTTCGGAGGGCTGCCCCCAGGTGAGAGGTAGAATCTTGCTTGTCCTAGAGCAGGACTGCCAGCTAAGTTTTTGCCAGCAAAGATAACAGAAGGAAAGAAAATTAAATAATTTATTATCATTAATTTAAAAATGAAATATAGTCCCCAAGTCAACCGAGCATGCCTTCTTTCCGTATTCATCTATAGGCCTTAATTAAAATAAGCATAAACATTTGCCACTCGGTGAGTCCCATACTTTCCTGGTGGTGATTCCAACACAGGCCAAAACTTAAAGGAATGTAAGTATATGGAATCATACAATCATCCTCCACTAAATTTCAACAAGGAGTGATGACCAGTGCCTTGAGCTCTGATTGCCCCCATGTGCACAGCCTGCAGTGTTTCTGGGAGGATTTATCGATGGCCTATGGGGGCAAAGGCACTTCCTGCCAAATAGGTTTGGACGATGCTAGTCCAAAGTCAAGGTTAACACGTGTCTTTGCTACAGGACTTCTCAGAGCATTTATTCCGCCAAAGGTTACAGTGAATTTCAATAAGGGGCATGGGATGTACTCTTTCTCAAAGTCACTTGACTGCAGCATCCTTTTGGACAAACCCTGAGCCAGCAGCATAAAGCAGCTGTGTGTGGATAAGGCCAGCGCGCCAGCACGTTCTCATGGTTCCAGCACGTTCCCACTGTTCCAGCATGTTCTCACTGTTCCAACACATTCTCACTGTTCAGCGACAGGTCCCCGGGAAGCCAATGATGTGACCCCTTCCTCCCCACCTGGGCTTCCACCCGGCTGAACTGCCTGGGACTGCGGTGACATTCTCCTCTGCCACCAGGTACCCTTCCCACGTCCCTTCCCTCCCTGGTGGGCAGAGCCTGGGCAGACTCATGCCTGTCTCCCAGAGCAGGAGTCAGAGTGGGCCTAGAAGGAGCTGGAACAGTCTGTCTTTGGGGCGAGACTGTTCATGGTCCAGCATGGCCGATGCTCGGTCTGGAACTGGGAATTGTCAGGAGATGGAGATGGAAATGCAGACGAGAGGACTGGAAAGACGGGAACACCGCGTGAGGGAACTTGAACTCTGTCTGAAAAGCTTTCTCCGAATTGCCAATTGTCAGGGCGGTTGCTCTTCCCATGAAGCCCGGAGGCTCAAGCCTTCCCTCCATCGAGTCTCTGCCCCCAAGGAGCCCCTCGGCCGACCTTCCCACCTGCCCATGCCCGCTGCTCCCTCTCCTCCTCGTCCTGCTCGGTGTTCTTCGCCCCACCTGACATCACATGTGGGCATTGTCTCTCAACGCTCTTCCCAGCTGGCAGGCAGCCCCTCGAGCCCAGGCCCTTGGGCTTGTTCACGGATACGGCCCCAGGCCAGCGCCTGCACACAGTAGGCCGTCAGGAAACGTCGCAGACCACATGAAGGATTTCAAGCAGAGAAGCAACACGGCCAGAGGATTCTCAGGGTGCTGTCTCTAAAAACCATTCCTCGTGGCGCTCTTCAGAAGTTGGGCATTTTCTCTAAAGGAGCATATTATTTGCTAAAGCATGACTCCATCTAAATGCTGGCACCTATGTCATTTAATGAAGAACTGGGAAGAAAAGACTCGAAAGACTTACAGCAGGGGTCCCCAACCTCTGGACTTCGGGCCGGTACTGGTCCTGGCGTGTTAGGAACCAGCTACACAGCAGGAGGTGAGCGGCGGATGAGCAGAGATCCATCTTCTGTCAGATCAGTGGGGCATTAGAGTCTCATAGGAGCGCAACGCCTACGCCCGCGAGGAATCTGGGCTGCACACTCCTTATGAGAATCTAATGCCTGATGACCCCCCAACACCGCCAGGAAAAGGGTCTTCCGGGACACCAGTTCCTGATGCCAAAAAGGTTGGGGATCGCTGACTCAGAGGTCAGTTAGTCCAAAGGCCTCTGACGGGAAGCCGGAGGGCTCTCACTGCCTACAAGTGTGCTCTGCCCTGCGTCTTTGGCATTGCGAAACATCTTCAGGCAGTCGTGCTGCAGTCCTCCACCCTCCCTTTTGTCTCATACTTGGTTCCCTTCGTCCATTTACGTGACCAGCCTTCTGGCCGTTTGTGTCGGTGACTTGACCGAACTTTTCATTTCCCATCTGAGAAACAGAAACTCAGAGATAGAACAAACCTACTCACAGTCTCATGGCTTCCTGGGAGCCAACGTCTAGGCTGCAGCCTGGGTCCCCAGACCCCCAGCGCCCCCCATCCTGCCCATTGCACAATCCTGTCTCCCTCTGGGTCTGAGAGAACCTGAGCTTGGCCTCTCTCCCATAGGGGCTGCGTTTCTCTTCCCCTTGATAGACTGAAACTGGGAAAAGGTCAAGGCAAGCGGAGGCACGAGGCTGAAGGGGGCAGGATGGACCTTGAGGACCGAGGAGTGCAGAGCCTAGGGGAGGACTGTCCTAGATGCCTTGTCCTGGCCAGTCTTTATTATTTTTCTTCTTTTGCTTTAGAGATGTGAGGAGCAAGTGAGGGGTGACTGCATAGGTAGGTTTGCAGGCAGGCGAAGCTTGGGCTTCTAGCTGGCCCTCGTTTTCCTGGTAGTGGACCTGGTGATGCCATAAGAGTTAAGGTAGACAAGTGGGACCTCATCAAGCTGAAAAGCTTTGGCACCGCAAAAGAAACCATTAGAAGAGTAAAGAGGCAACCCACAGAATGGGAGAAAGTATTTGCAAATTATGCATCTGACAAAGCCCTAACATACAGGATCTACAAGGAACTCAGACAAAGTGAAGGGAAAAAAAACAAGCAACCCCATTAAAAAATGGGCAAAGCACATGAACAGACACTTCTCACAAGAAGACATATGAAGCAGGGTGGGGTGGCTCACGCCTGTCATCCCGGCATTTTGGGAGGTCAAGACAAGAAGATTGCCTGAGTCCAGGGGTTTGAGACCAACCTGTGAAACTTGGCAAGACCTTGAACTCATCTCTATAATAAATAAATTTTAAAACAAGATTTTAGCCGGGCTTGGTGGTGTGCACCTGTGGTTCCAGCTACTTGGAAGGCTGAGGCGGAAGGATCACTGGAGCCCAGCAGGTCGAGGCTGCGGTGACCGAGAGTGTGCACACTGCACTCCAGCCTGGGTGACAGAGTGAGACTCCGACTCAAACAAAAAAAAAAAATGAAGACATACGAGCTGCCAGCAGACCCATGAAAAATGCTCAGCTTTATTCATCAGAGACATGCAAATCAAAACTACAGTGCGATTTCACCTAACTCGAGTAAGGATGGCCTTCATCAATAACTCAAAAGACGACAGATGCTGGCCAGCCCTTAAATGCCCTGAGTAGTCCCCTAAAACCTCCCTCAGGCAGGACACTCTGCTCTGGTTCCAGAAGACCTTGTGGACAACTGCTTTGCGATGGCCCCTGTTCTGAAATATGTCTACTCTCATGGCAAATTGTTTCTAAGAAACACCCTAGCGTTCCATGGTACAAAAACACGGGCTTCAAAGGCAGAGAGACCTAGGAGGGAATCCTTTCTCTATCCCCACTGTCTGGGCAAATCTTGGAACTACTCGGAGCCTTAGTTTCCTCATCTGAATATAAAGAGGGTCATGGTGACCTCCCCAGACGTATTTTGAAAAGATAAAACAATGTCTCGGGTGGTCGGCACTCTTTGTGGCACATAGAAGGAGGTTAGAGGTGATGGCTACATGTCTCAGCTGGAGTTCCCACAGACACGGACCCTGAGACCAGAGCCCAAGTGCAGTGATTTATCCTGAAGGTGATTACAGGAAACACTGGGATCAGGGGAAGTGAGGCCGCAAAGGGAAGAGGCCTGTCCAGGGTGAATATCAAGCATGTTCACATCAGGCAGCCAAAGCTCAGTCCCCCGGGGAACTCTGGAAAATGGTGCCGAATATACGCCCAAGCTACCTTCCTAGGACACGAGGGAGCTGGGTGTTATCTACCAGCTTCCATCAGCATCCTCCAGGGCTGCTCCCAGGAGGCGCTAATTCCTTGGCACCACCTCACTTGGTGCAGAGCTGACTGTGGGCACAAAGAGAAGGTTGTAGGTGAAGAGACATGGATGCTGACAGTTAGGAGATGGGCAGGCGGGCACCGAAATGGTAGGGGTGAGGGGGTCAGGGCAGGGCAGTGATCACATCTGCTACTACCCTCTTTGCTACCTCGTCAATGACGCCAAATGAGCCCTTCCTTTCTTCCAGGCAATGTTGTAAGTATTCTATATTGGTCGCCTTGTTGAATTCCCACAACCAAGCTATGAGGTGTGTCCTACTGCCATTCCAGTTTTCTAGATGAGACCATGGAGGCCCTAGCTTGTGTCGCGAGATTTGAACCCAGGCTAACTTCAGAGCCAGTGCTATTGCACGCCCTGTCTCTTCCCAAGGAAGGCACAATAGTGCAGCTAATCAGGGGTGAAGAAGGATTCAGACCCAGAACCATGGAGCATTTCATTACTGTTCTGTGTGTATTTGAGCTCCGTCCGTGGCGACAGCCTGTCCTGGGCACAAAGTGATCTTGTACAAGCTGCTTGAGGACTCTGGACTCAGTTTCTCCAGCTGGAACATGGATTGATAAGCACAACTGCCTCATAAGGCTCTTTTCAGGATGAGCAATAAGGTAAATCAAGTTCAGCAACTGGTGTGCCATTCAGTAAAAGAATGCTATTATGCTTTCTTCCCTTGTGGAAACCTCAGGGGGTTTTTTTGTCTATAAAATAGAACACATAGACTTATCGCAAAGGATCTTTGGGTTATAAAGTAAAAAAAAAATGTAGAAATTACTATTTTCATGAAGATAAGGAATATGGAAGCTGCGAAAGTTACAAAATATTTTGTGAGATTTGAAAAGGACTTTAGTTCTGACCCCTATCAATTTCTGTTCTTTCTTTTTTCAAGACAGTCTCATTCATTCCCTTGACTTCAACTGTCATCTATACAATTTGAGACAGCATATTTTTCAGGTTTCGTGTGTTTGTTTCTCTCTGCTTCTCTGCTAATGTATCATTTTTTTCACTCATTCAATACATATTTTCCTTTCTATCACTGAGTATAACTATGATAAGTGCCTTAAGAGCCTTGTGTTGCTATCTACCATGCCATGGTCAGTTTCTATTACTTGTTTTGTCTCTTGAGAATGGATCGTATTTTCCTAGTTTTTGGTGTGTCTAGTAATTTGGGATTGTATTGTAGACATTATGACTGTCCTGTGATTCCTGTCTGTTATAACTGGGTTCTGTTATTCCCCCAGAGGCTGCTGGTTTTCTGCTTGTAGTAGCAGGCAACTTTAACATAGTTGGATGCAAACTGAAAACTCTGTTGCAGGTTGTATTTCCAATCTCAGCTCAACTATTAACATTTCATCCTTAACTGGGCCACTTGTGTGTGGTCTGTCCTGCACACATGGCACCGACTGTGGCTCCCTCTCTAGGTAGGTCTCTGCAGAAAGGCTGCCAGTTTTCGACTGTATTTTATCTGCCTCATGAGCTGTCAACCGTGGCCTGCTTCAGGCTAACAGACAGTGTAAATAGGAAATTCCCCCATGCCATTTCCTTCTTCTAAGTGTCTCTTCCCCTGCAGAATCTGCCTGCTCTCTACTTGCTCTTCAGTGCCTGTCTTGACATCGTTGTCTTTGATACTGTGTTCTGTTTTACCAAAAAAAGTGCCTCCCATAACTCACAATGCAGAGAGCTGAAGCCTCTCTTTCCATTTCAAAGTCATCAATAGATATTTCTAGGCTCACTCAGTCCTCGGCCATCAAAGAGCTCATTCAGAATTGTTTTTTTCCAGCCAATTCAGAGACGACAACATTCATGTTTCTCATTTGTCCGATTACTCATTCTGTGATGGAAAAGCAGAAATGTGGTTTGCAGAATGCCAACCCCAGCAGCACACAGGAGAGTATGTAAGGATGCCACTGGAGCTAAGAGACACAACCCTCAGGTAAATCGCTTCCCTGCTCTGAGTCTCAGTTTTTTCTTTTGTAAAGAATGGAATGTTCAATTGAGTAAGAGCAAAAGAAAACACATGAAAATAACTTTAAGCAGTCTAAAAACTGGTAAAAAGACTTCTAGGAAAACTGTATGATACAATATAACATATTTGCTAAGAATGATTTGGTTCAAGTTAATGACATGTGAAATGTTTGTAATGCAATGTTAATATACAACAATTATAATGATAAAAAACAAAGCTATAGGCAGGTAAATATAGTAATAATAGGATTCCAGTTTTGTTTAAAAATTGTATGATATCCTTTGAAAAAAACTGGAAAGATAGATGACCAATTGTTAAGAACCGTTATGTTTTAGGAGTAGAAATATAGGTGATTTCTGGTTTCTTGTCTATTCTCCAATTTTTCTAAAATGAATATGTCCTATGTTTGTTTCAAGTTAAAAAAAAAAAAGCTTAAACAAATTTTTTTTAAATTAGGGGAATAGACTTATCACTAAAGTCCCTTCCAACCAGAACATTCTGTGATTTACTAATTTATTCAGCATGTATTTATTGAGCACTGACTGTATACCAGCCACTCTGCTAGGCACTGGGGAGGAATGAAAGGTGATGAAGATACTGCACCTTACGGCTTACAATCTAGGAGGAAATAAAACTCTTCTCATTCATTTCCAAAACCCCAGAGCTTGGTTCAGTGCCCCCAAACAGCAGGTGCACATTCGATGTTTGTTGAACAAGTGTAGATTATAATCGCCTCGCCCAGAATCAAAGCAGAATAGATGCCAGAGGCAAGGAGATGTAAGAAGTGTGTATGGGGTGCAGAGGTGACCGGGATTCAGGGCTGCAGACGGAGGGCCACGTGGCCTGGGCGTGGAATGCGGGTGGAAGGTCCGACTAGCCAGCCTGTGTATGGCGGGCTTGGGACAGGGATGGAGCGACCCACCAGCCTGCCCTACCTCAACAAGGTGTTTTTCCCCAGGGCTCCAGGAATGTTTAAGGCGATCAGCGGGTTCCCAGGGAAAGTCGAGGAACCAGGTCTCTGCATCTGCAGGTAATCCCTTGAGTGAGCACCCCTGCTTGCGAGAAGGCACAAGCATCCCGGCCCAGTCTCAGTGAGAGACTGATGGGCACAGGAGCTTGGCCATTGGGCGTGGACCGGGCACACGGACCCTGCTTTGCCCCGGTTCCTTGCCCTGGTTCCTCTGGTGAGGCTTCAGGTGGCTGTCCGGGAGGGCAAGGAAGACACGCACCCCTTAATTAACCACCTGAGCCCAGCTGGAAACAGCTGTGAGTAATTAGACAATTTAAGTGCTGTGAAGGAGGAATAATTTCTGTAGCCTTTGTAATAAATCTTATGCTGTCTCGAGCCCTTCGCCGGACTCTCGCGCTTTTTTTTTTCCAGGGGTGAGTTAGCACATTACTCATAAAAGAAACAGTATCCCTTTTGTTTGGGCCGGGTCTGTTTAATAACAAAAGAGCCTATTGCAATTATGGGGGCAACACAGTGACAAAGCGGGTGCCCCCTATGACGGGGCTCTCCAGCTCGGTGGTGAGGTGGGCGGCGGGTCCCTGACCCGCTGTCCTGTCCGGCGTGCCTTGATTTCCACTCTAATTGGCCTTCACTTTCAATCGGCTCCAGATTTGGGAGATTGTGGTGGAAAAGACACAGTGCCCGGGCGTGTTCCCGTCGAGCGGGAAGGGCCCGGAGTCTACGCGGGGCTGGGCTTCTGCGGGATGCCAGGCCGTGCTTCTGAGAAAGAGAGAACCTCGGAATTAAAGAGCAGGGAGGGAGCAGAGGGGCCCCCAGTTCAGCCCCTCCGTTTTAGAGAGGCGAACCGAGGCCCACAGAGAGGAACCGGTGTGGCCACCGCTACTGTGGAATTTGCAGCAGAATCAGAGCCGAAACCTGACAGCCCACTCTGGGTACTGCGTGGCGGTTTCCAGCTGATTAAATAATCAACATCACTTAGCGAGCCCCCGAAAGGTAATAGAGCAGCTCCGTGAGCGTGCGGCACAGAGAGTGAGGGGTGAGCTGTGCAGCCAGGCCCAGCTACTCATTCTCGCCCCAACCCTTCCTAGCTGCGCTCCCGGAGAAGTCATCGCTCATCTCTGGGTCTCAGTTTACCCATCTGCGAAGTGGGAACAAACTCACTTCTAAGGTGGGTCATGAGGGCGGACGAGACAATGTACCGTAAAACCCGGTCAGATGTCACTGCCTACTCCGCACTGGCGCCCACGCCGCTGGGCAAGCCTGGGGAAGACACGTGGCCGTGCCCGCTGGATTCTCCTGAAGTCACGACCCCCAAGCCTCAGGCGGGCTCTTGGGGCTCCCAGCAATCCTTTGTCCTTTCCTGATCACACCTTTCCTGGAAGACCCTCCTACCCCTCCCTCTTCTCAAATTGCCGCCCCCCACCCCGGCCCCAGCTAATGCCTATGCGTCTTCTGTGTCTCACCAAGATCAGTTTGAAGCAACCAGGAGAGAACTTTCCAATGGGCCTCCCTGAAATTGGCAACTCACTCACACCCGCAGACACTGCTTTTCCTCTTGTCAAAAACCACGCGCACGTCCCCACGCCTATCTGAGCCCTTTCTCCACCTTGTGCTGGATCCAGGTCCAGAGAAGCTAAGTCATCCTTCCAAGGTTCACAGCAAGTAAGTAGCAGAGCCAAAACTATAACCCTGACCCTGTTGGAAGGGGAGTTCTGTGTGGCCTCTTCCTCGGTGCCCAGCAGAGAGCCTGGAACGTGGCAGGTGCTCAGTCAGCGTTGGTGGTGAATGAATGACCGACCGGTTGTAGATCGAGTGGACGTCCCATGATGCAGTAGCTTATCAGAGACTCTCATTCACCATCTCTCTGTCCTCCCCGCAAGAGCAGAGGTTTCAGACCTGTGCAATGGGTAGGAGAATGAAGAAGACTCTTGCTAAGGCCGCCAGCAGAAAAAATCTGGCAAGGGGGCATGTCCGTGTGTACAGCCCTGGATGGAAGGAAAGAATCTGCCTTCTAAAAACTGTTAACCTGAGCCAAATTGGGTGCTCCTCATAGGACGTTTGAACCCTAAATGGACACAATAACACAAAAACTAAGCAAGGACAAGTGAAGCTTGCAAAGTCCATTCCATAGAGACAATTCTATAACCCAAGGCATCTAGGATTCCCATGGAAAACAATTCCCATGAGAGATGAAGCTGCAGTCAACAACTGCAAATCACATGAACACATGCGGGCCAACAAGAGAGCTGGCACCCCAAGAAGCAGAGAGGAGAATATTCTGGAAACAACTATTTTAAAATGTTACACCGTATTCTAATGGTAGAACTGGGTTGATTTCCTGGGTTCATCTCCTTAAATAGGAACCAATGGGGTTAGCAGCTCAACAAGCCACGGGTCACCCAACCTTGAGAAAACACCCCACTAGTTATTCGGAGTCAGTCATCAGCATACTGACAAGTTTTGCAATATCCACAAAGAATTTATAGTATCTACCTGCTTCTTTCTTTAAGTTACCTCCCTTTAAATATTTTCTTTCTTTTTTTTTTTTTTGAGTTGGAGTCTCACTCTGTTGCCCAGACTGGAGTGCAGTGGCCGCTCCCGGCCACCGCAGCTTCGACCTGCTGGACTCCGGCGATCCTTCCGCCTCAGCCTTCCAAGTAGCTGGAACTACAGGCGCATGCTACCATGCCCGGCTGATTTCTTGATTTATTGTAGAGACGAGATCTCGCCAAGTTGCCAGGTGGGTCTTGAACCCACGGGCTCAGACAATCCACTCACCTCGGCCTCCCAAAGCGTGCCTGGCCTAAACGTTTTCATTAATTCAATTTAAAGGGAAAGCATGATGACTCCATAATCCACACAAAATCATAGGTTGGATGTGCTACTTATGCCGTTTTATGCAGCCTTAACATACATATATAATTATTATAATTTTAAGAATATTTATCCATGTACTAAAAGTATCTCATGCACCACCAGTCGTGCGTCAACCAAACTTGAAGAGAAAACTTTGCCACAGATCACGAGGCAAGTTCAACCAAGACTCGACCCCAACCCCTGCCTCTTGAGAAACTGAGACCTGTGCTCAGTGTCACAGTGCATTTATCCATATTTTTTCTTACTTAACTTGTAAATCCGTTTGCAAGAGTCAGAAATTCTTTATGCGTGTTCCAAAATAAATGCGCCAACAGTCTTAAAGAGAGGGGCCGTTTTTTCCAGCAGATACTGATTTCAGCTGTGTACATTAAACCTGCCTCCATGCGTGCTAATGAGGCGGACGGTCCTTGCCATGGAGGAAGCTCGTTCCTAGGACGGCCGTGGAGGAATCGTGCTACCCAAGTCACAGGGAACTGGGGGGCTCAAAGGGCCTCATTAGCATGAAGTCATTCGTAACACTTGGAAAGAAATGAAACGAGAGGGAGCGAGAGTCCCTTGGCCATGAGAAGATTCCTAATCTGCCTGCGTAGCAAAGAGGTGTTCGGGGCACGTGTGATCAAGCGGCGGCGACACCGGCTTGCCGCTGTCCCTGGGGGCCAAGTCTCCAGTCCTGTCCGGGCACTTGGTGCCATCTTCTTCACCTCCGCAGCTCGCTCCGTGAACTCTCAAGGGAGGGACTCAGCCTCAGTGCCCCGCTCAAGGCTCCTGTCCTTTAGCTGGGTCTCCCTCCCCGCCCTTCTGGGCCGACCCACCACCCTGGACTCACGCCTGGCTTGTGCGGGTGTGGAGGTGCCCGCGGCTGTGACAGACAAATCCCCCCCAAGGGCATCCACAGGAAGAATCGATTCTCTCTTCCGTAACAGGCTGATGTGAGCGCCCATCTGCTGACTCTTTTTCCTCCATGTCGTGACCCAGGGATCCAGGTCCAGTCCATCTTTGAGCCTCGACCACCCCTAGGAACTTAGACTCTTTCGTATCCAGCCAGCAGACAGGGAAAGAGTCCAAGGACATGGGACACTCTTTTCTAAGTCGTGACGGCCCAGAGGTGGCATACTTCACCGGTGCTCACGTTTCACTAGCAAGAGAACTCATTCTGATCCTCCG
>CAUYQG010077791.1:0-10385 GCA_963574415.1 Tarsius wallacei | reverse complement strand
CCCTATTATCATTATCCAGTTAGATGCAACTTCTGTATGCTCCTGTTGTACCTGATTCTTATTTCTTTTCTATCATTTTTCATGTTATATTTTATTTGTCATATTATTTGACTGAAGACTATATTCTCTTTGATGAGAGGTATTGCCTTTTATCTCTCTATCACTGGCATAGTCCCCAGCACTCAACAGGTACTGAATAAATAATTATTGAATAAATAAGTACAAATAAATAAAAATGTACTGAAAAGAATGATTTCACTGTAAAAAAAAAAAAAAGAAAACCAAAGGAAATCAGAAGAGAAACTAAATGTTTGTCTCCCCCCCACACAAATACACACACACACACACACACACACACACACACACACACAAACTAAACATAAAAAAAGACAGTTGCCGAGCTCGGTGGCTCAGCCTGTAATCGCAGTGCTTTGGGAGGCCGAGGTGAGAGAATTGCCTGAGCCCGCGGGTTCGAGACCCACCTGGACAACTTGGTGAGACCTCATCTCTATAATAAATCAAAAATTAGCCGGGCGTGGTAGCGTGCTCCTGTAGTTCCAGCTACTTGGAAGGATGCGGCGGAAGAATCACCAGAGCCCAGCAGGTCAAGGCTGCAGTGGCCGGGAGCAGCCACTGCACTCCACTCTGGGTGACAGAGTGAGACTCCAACTCAAAAAAAAAAAAAAAAACAACACGACAGTTATAGAAAATGAGGGACAAAATATCTTTAAACCATACAGAGACAAATACGAAAATGGCAGAAGTAAGTTTTACTTATCAGTAATTACCTTAAATGTAGGTGTATCAAAATCTCCAATCCAGACAGAAATTGGCTTATTGAATAATAAAAATATTCAACTATATGCTGTCTACAAGAGTCTCAGGTTTCATTTAAAGACATAAATAAGTTGAAAGACAAAGGATGGGAAAATATAGTCCATGAAAATAATAACCAAAAAAGAGCTGGAATTGTTTTACCAATATCAGACAAACTAAACCTTACATCAAAAACTGTTACAAAATATATAGAATAAAATTATACAGAAATAAATAAGTTAACTGTCGAGAGGCTATAACAATCAGCAACATACATGCAATAAACATCAGACCTCCAAACACATGAAGCAAACATTGACAGAATTGAAGAGAGAAACATACAGTTCTACAAAAATAGTTGGGGACTTCAATATATCACTTATAATAATGGCTTAAAAATGGAAGTTCAATAGAATATAGAGAACATGAACAGAAAGAAAACCAATTGGTTTATACATATACAGAACACCCACCCACCAACAGAAAAATACACATATTTCTCAAATTCACATGGACCATTCTCTAGGATTAATTATATATTAGTCCAAAAGAGAAGCATTCACACATTTATAAAAACTGCAATTAGGCCGGGCTCAGTGGCTCAGCATATAATCCCAGCACTTTGGGAGGCTGAGGCAAGTGGAATGCCTAAGCCCACACATTTGAGATAGCCTGGGCAACTTGGCAAGACTTCATTTCTGCAATAAATAAAAATTAGCTAGGCGTGGTAGCACGCACGGGTAGTACTGGCTACTTGGAAGACCGAGGCTTAAATATATCCGGAGCCCAATAGGTCGACGTTGTAGTGGCTCCCAGCATACCACTGCACTCCAGCCTCGTCGACAGAGTGAGACTCCAACTCAAAAAAAAAACCACCACCAACAAAAAACTGAAATTATTTTTTTAAAAAACCAAACAAATGAAAGAAACCTAAAAATGAATTACAGAAGTAAAACTAAAAAAATTTCCAAAGTATTCCAATGTCTAAAAACATGCTTTCAAACAATCAATAGGAAAAAGAGAAAAGCACAAGTATTAAAAATTCTAATTATCTTGACACAATAATCTTATTATCTTGAGATCAATGAAATAAGAAGCACAACACACCAAAACTTACAGATTGTAGCAAATGCAGTGCTACGAGAAAATTTACACACATACTCTCAGTGTACACTCAGGCTGTTATAAGTAAATGCCATAATCTGAGGATTATAAACATTTATTTCTCACAACTCTGGAGACTGGGAATTTTAAGATCAAGTCACCAACAATTTTAGGGTCTGACACATGTGGCTGTGTTGTCGGGTCCTCCCGTGGAGAAAGGGACAAGGGAACTACTGGGGTATCTTTTGATAATAGGGCCCTAATACCATCACAAGGACTCCACCTTATGACATAGTCAGCTTCTAGAGGTCATATCTTCAAATACCACCACACTGGGGGTCAGGATTTTCACATATGAATTTTGGAGAGAAACAATCTTGAGCACAGACATTAAAGAAAGAAGATCTCAAGACAACAACTTTAAAGAACTAGAATAGGAGAGCAAACTAAGCCAAGCTCAACATAAGAAGGAAGTAAACATTAGAGATTATATGACTTGAAGGAAGAACAGAAAATCAATAGAGAAAACAAGATCAAAACTCATTTCTTTGAAAAGATCAGCAAAATTGACAACTTTAGCTGGTTTGATTTAACAGAAGAAAGGCTGGACATGATGTCTCATGTCTGTAATTGTAGCATTTTGGTAGGTGGAGAAGAGAGTATTTCCTGAGCACAGGGGTTTGAGACCGGCCTGTGCAACTTGGCAAGAACTTGTCTCTACAAGAATTTTAATATTGGCCAGGCAGGGTGGCATGCTCCTATAGTGCCAGCTACTTGGAAGGCTGAGATGGAAGTATCAGCTGAGTCTGGCAAGTCCAGGATGTGGTGGCCATAAGTGTTCTACTTTACTCCAGCCTGGGTGACAAAGTGACGCCAACACAACCAAGAGAAGAAAATAAATAAAAGAAGATTCAAATGACTCAAATTAAGAATGCAAGAGGATACTAATATACATTTTTGAGAAAAACAAAGGATAGAATACTATAAACAACTGCATGCCAAAAAGTTAGATCATCTAGATGAAATGGACAATCGACTAGGGATACACAATGTACCAAAAACAAATCACAAAGAAATAAAAATCTGGATGGAACTAGAACTAGTAAGAAAACTACATTTGCAATCAAATCCTCCTCATAAAGAAAATGCCTGCAAAGCACCAGATGGCTCACTGGGAATTGTAACAAATACTTAAAGAATTAACAGCAATCCTTTCATACTCTTCCAAATTTTAAAGAAAGAAACTGCCTAACTCTACCTATAAGAACAGAATTGCCCTGACACTAAAGCCAGAAAGACACAACAAGAGAAGAAAACTTCAGACCAATCACCTTATGGATATTGACCAAATATCTCAGCGGAATACTAGCAGTTCAAATTCAGAAGCATATTGAAAGGATTACACACACAGATCATGGGGTATTTATACCTGTTTCAACATATAAAAATCAACCAATATAATAAGCCACATTAACAAAATGAACAGGAAAAAACACGTGGTTTTCTCAATGTAGAAAAACACATTTGACATAAATCAACATGCTTTTGTGAGAAAAACACGAAATAAACTAGGATAATTCCTTACCATGATGAAGCCACATAGTAAAACCCCACAGTTAACAGTATTGTCAGTGGTGAAGGACTGAACGATTTTCTCCTAAGATCAGAAACAAGACAAAGAGTCTTACTTCCACAGTTCTATTCAACTTAGTATTGGAAGCTCTGGCCATATTATTCAGAAATCAAAAAGAAATAAGAGGCCTCTGAATGTTAGAGGAAGAAGTAAAATTATCTGTTTGAGCATATCATGACCTTATGAATAGAAACCCCTAAGAATTCTACATACTCAAAAATTTCTAAAGCTAATTAAAAAATTCAGCAAAGTAGTAGAAAACAGAATCGACATACAAAATTAAGTGCATTTCTATGTCCTAACAATCATGATCCAAAACAGAAAATAAGTACAAAGTGTCATTTACAATCTCATTAACAGAATACAATACAGTACTAGGTATAAATTTAGCCAAGGAAGCAGAAGATTTAGACACTGAACACTGCAAAACATTGCTAAAACAAATTACGGAAACTAAAAATAATGGAAAGACAGTTCCTATTCATTAATTGGAGACTTAATTTGTTCAGATGAGAATACTGACCAAAGCTATCTACAGATTGAATTCAATTCCTATCAAAATCCTAATGACTTTTTTGGTTTTTGAAAACTAACAAAATCGGGCAACGCACTCGGGTACCCTCCTGTTCTGAGAGCTTTTCTGTCCTCTCAATAAATCCAGCTTAAAAAAAAAGGAAAACGAACAAAATCTATCCTAAAATACATACAAAATTCTAAAGAACCCAAATACCCAAAACAATCTTGAGAAAGAAGAAGAAATTAGGAGGACTTACATTTTCTGGTTTCAAAATTTACAACAAAGCCGCAATAATGAAAACAGCATGTTATTGGCAAAAAAATAGACAAAGACCCTTAAAATAGTATAGAAAACACTAAGGATAGCAGTGGTGGAGAAGGAGGAGGTGAACGCCGGAGGGCAGGGAAGGTGACGGTTGGCAGGCTGGCCGTTGGGCAGCGGGGACCTCAATGCCGGGCTCAGGCGCCGTGTTGGGTCAGCCTGGTGGGAGCTGAAACTGTGAGGCGCCACGTGAGGGTAGGGGCAGCCCCAGATAGGGACCCTGGATAAGAGTCTAACTCCTCTATGCTTCCGGACCCCCGCTCCACGTATTCCATAAAACCTTCCCCTGTCCCTGCTGTCCGAACGCCCTCCGCGCTTCCTGAATCCCGGGAAGCCTTCTTACCTATGCCTTAAATCCCCCCAGCTGACTGAACCCCTTTCTCCTCGGCTGTGAGGCCCCCATCCTTGCTGCCTGAACCCCTACTTCTGTTGCTTTGCTGCTGTGACCCCCTTCTCTATTTCTTGAACCTCTCTCTACCATGGATGAGGTTCTGCCTGAAATCCCACGTTTGCTGCTGTGACAGCAGGTCCCTGTGTCAGGGGTCTTGCCGTCTGGTCTGGCATTTATAGTGGTGGTGGCAAGTTCAGATGCTGGATCATAGTTGCTCTCTGCAGCTTCCTCTCCAGGCACCTTCCTGGATTCAGAAAATGGCGCTGGATCCGTGTAGCAAAGTGCACCAGATTCCCCTGCCATCTGCTCCCGAGTCTCCACTCAATCAGACACTTGTGCACCCAGTTGCAATCCCATCCATATGCTGTTGTCCTTGCAAACACTCACACAGATTCGTGCACTCACACTAGTTCCGCCATTATTTTCCTGGCACTCTAAATTTCTCCACATCCTTGTCGACTCATGTTATGTTTTTATTGTTTTTAATGTAGCTAATCTACTGTGAATTAAGAGGTATCTCTTTGTGGTTTTAATTTGCATTTCCCTCATGAGTAATGATGTATTAAGCTCCTTTGGTGTGCTTCTTGGCAAAGTGAGTATAGAAGTCCTTTTCCAATTGTTAAATTGGGTTGCTTACTTTCTTTTGTTGAGTTGCAAAAGTTGTTTATACATTTTGGGTAATAGACTTTAGTCAGATATATAATGTGTGGATTTTTCCCTTCCATTTTTCAAAGTTGTTTTGACACAGGAAGAATTACATATGTGGTCTCTGCCTGAGTGTCCTAGCATAAGAGCTCCAAGTCTGTGGCATCCATGTAGTGATGTGTCTTTTGTATGCTGTTGAAGTAACAGATGGATGGGGCCCCCGGAGAGCCTCAGGAGGGCTGATGCCAGAGGAACAAACCTTGGGATAAGAAGTTGGAACTTTCAATCTTCCCTTGGCTGCTGACTTAATCACTCATGCCTTTGAAATGAAGTCTTCATAAAACCCTAAAGGACAGGATTGGGAGAGCTTCCATGTTGCTAAACACACGGAGGTGCTGGGAGTTTGGAAACAAGAGAACATGGGAGCCCTGCACCCCTTTCAAGTACCTCATCCTATGCCCCTCTTCATCTGGCTATTCATTTAGCTTGTTAAAAATATCCTCTGTAAGACATTGACAAGAGTAAGTACACTGTCTTCCTTGATTCTGCGATCTGTTCTAGCCAATTACTGCAGCCAGTGAGAAGGTTGTCAGAGCCTCAGATCTCCAGCTAGGTTGGAAGAAGTTTAGGTAACTCGAGAACCTATTGTTCAGTACTGAGGTCTTAACCTGAGAGTTCTGATGTTATCTCCAGGTAGTGCCCGAATTGGATTCCGCTATAGGACACCCAGCTTGTGCTGGAGAATTGGTTTGTTGGGGAAAAACCCACGCATCTGGTCACAGAAGTGGTCTGCGCTGAGTGTTAACAGTACAGTAGAAGAAACCAGTTAGTTGGTTTTTTCCAGTCATAACAATTTAGTCTTTCAACTTTTTTGTGCACTACAGTTTTTCATTTTGAGGAAATCAGTGTATTTGTTTTTTTCTTTTGTTGCTTGAGTGTTGCTTGCGTTTGGTGTAAGATCAAGAAACCATTGATACATCCAAGATCATGAAGATTTTTCTGTATGTTTTCTTCTAGACTTTTTAGTTTTAAATCAAATTTAGGCCTTTGATCCCTTTTGAGTTAATTTTTCAATGTGGTGAAAGGAAAGGACACAATTCTATTTTCCTTCATGTAGATGGCCAGTTGTTGTTGTCAAACACCAATTGTTGGAGATACCATTCTTTCCCCGAATTTAATGGTTTTGGCCCTTGCCAAAACTCAGTGGACCATAGAGATATCATTTTACCTCTGGACTCCCATTGCAATTCCACTGATCTTTCTGTTTATCATTGTATCAGTATCATACTGTTTTAATTACTGATATCTTTGCAGTAAGATTTGAGATTGGTAAGTGTGAACCTCCAAATTTGTTTTTCTTTTTCAGGATTGGTTTTGCTCTTGAGGGTTTCTTGAAATGTGAATGTCAGGGTCAGCATTCCCATTTCTGCCCAAGGTCTTTGAGATTTTTCTAGGTATCACATTGAATGTATAAGGTGCTTTGTGTAGTATTGCCATCTCAGAAAGTGCTAAGCCTTCCAATCCATTAGTATGGTATGTCATATATTTGTTTAGAATGTCTTTACTTTCTTTCAGCACTCTTTTATTCTTTTTAGTATCTAAGCCTTGTCTTTTGATTGAATTTATTCCTAAGTATATTATTACTATTGATATTATTTTAAGTGGAATTTTCTTAATTTCATTTTTGGATTATTCTTTGCTACTATGTAGATACAAAATGGATTTTTATATTGATATTTTGCTTGTAACTTTGCTAAATATATTTACTGGCTCTAATTTTTAATGGATTCCATATTTATATATATCTTTTATCAATGCCTTGTTTAAAATGTCTTTTTTGTTTGCCTGACTGCTCATGATTGAGTTTACAGTGCAATGTTGAATATAACAGAGCAGTAAAGTATTCATTCATGAAGCATTCCTGATCTTAGGAGCAAACCACGCAGTGACGACAGTTGAATGTGTTTCCTGTGGGTTTTGCAGAAATGCTTTTTATCATGGTGAAGACTTTCCCTTGTATTCCTATGTTTATGTGTGTTTTACATTGAACTGGTGTTGAATTGTGTTTAAAGTTCTTTCTGCATCGAGATGATTAGGTGGTGTTTCTCCTTCCTTTTATCAATATGGTGTGTTGCATGGATAGCATTTTTAGGTTGAACTTCCTTGAGTTTCTGGGACAAAGAAGTCAGGTTTGTGATGTTTGCTTGATCCTTTTTTTTTTACTTTGATTTTCACCGTTTTAATGATATGTTTTTAACAGCTGTGTGACATTTAATCACCCTTTTCTTTTTTTAAAATTTTTTTTCAATTTTTATTATAAAGATGTAGGGTACATTTCAGGGTTAGGTATATAAACATTGATCATGCAAGTACCCTTGTTGATGACGTATGCTCCTCCCTCCCCTTGCATTTTCCGTCAACTACCAATCCCATCCCCCTCCCTGACAGTTTCCCACTTCTGACATTTGCTTTCTTAGAGCGTTATAATTGTTCAAGGTCCATTTATGAGTGAGAAAATATGGAACTCTGTTCTTTGTTTCTGTGAACAACAGAATTAAAGTTTTCTTTTTTAAGGATGTGTGTTACAATTCGGGGTTAGGTATACAAATGTTCATTATGCAGGTCCCTTGTTAATGAGGTGTTCCCGCTCTCCCCTTGCAGTTTCCCACTACCCCCGACTGTTTCCTACTATTTCCAATCCATTTCTTATAGTATTATGATAATTGTTTGAGGTCCACTTGTGAGGGAGAAAATGTGGTATTCAGTTCTTTGTTTCTGTGATAGATCACTCAGTATTATAGACTCTAAGTACATCAAATTTACTGCAAAGTTTATAATTTAGTGTTTCTTTATGGCTGCATAATATTCCATTTTTTTATAAGTACCTCATTTTTTTTCCAGTCATGTTTCAACGGGCAGCATGGTGGCCTCCGTGTTTTTGCTGTTGTGAATAATGCTGCCGTAAACATGTGTGTGCAGATATCTTTTTCAGAGAGTGATTTGCATTCCTACTGGTTTATTCTGAGTAGGGTGATTGTGACGTCGTACGGAAGGTCAATTTTTAGAACTTTTAGGAATCACCACACCTTTTTCCACAGAGGCTGTACTGGTTTACACTCCCACCAACAGTGTTGTTTAATCCTTTTAATATGTCATTGGTTTCAATTTATTATTATTTTACTGAAGGATTATTATGTCTATATTTATCAGTCTTATTGTTCTGTAGTTTTCAGACCCAGTGAAGTCATGTCGTTGATTTTGGATTGATGATGGCTAGGGTATGAATAGGCATTGTATTTAGGAAGATAAGGTATTAGGGTATTTTGCATTTAGAGTGTATGAGTTGAAAATTTAAAATTGGGATTTACAGGCTAGAAACTAGGGCTTTCACATAGGAGGCTGAGATCAATGAGGTCAAGAATAGAAAGATGGGATTAGGCTCCTCATTAGGGTTAAGTGAGGGGTGAAATGACGCACTTAGAGGTGAGGGACTAGGTTTAAAGGTGGAGCTAGAGTTAAAGTAAGTTTTGGAGTCAGGTTCAGATTTGAGTCAAGGTCAGAGTCAAGGCAAAAACCTATGGGTTAGGATCAGTGTACACTGTGGGGTTAAATAAATGGTAAGTGTCGAGATTAGGATTAGGGTCAGTATAAGAAGTTAGGGTTAGTGGTTATAGGATTAGAATTAGGTTTATGATTAGGATTAGGGTTTAGTGTTAAGTTTAAGAGGTTAGGGATTAGAAAATACAGGCCATGGGTTAAGTGTTATAGGTTAGAGGTAGGGGTTAGGTGTGGTTTAGGGTTAGAGTTTAGAGATTAGGATTTAGGATTTAAGGTTAGGGTTCGAGTAAGTCTATATGGTTAGGGTTTAGGGGTTGCAGTTTGTTTTTTGGTTAAGGGTTATGGTTTAGTGTTAGGGTTTAGAGTTTAAGGTTTGGAGTTTGGGGTTAGGGTTTTTAAATTAGGATTTAGGGTTTAGGGTTAGAGTTTGGGTTAACATAAGGGCTAGGTCTTATGAAAACAATTTTAGGGTAATGGTCAGTTATTAAAGGTTAGAATTAAAGTTTAGGATTAAGTGGTAGGGTTAGAGGTTAGGATTTGAGATTAGGATTAGGGTTTAGAGTTTGAGGTTTAAAATTTAAGGTTTATGGTTAGAGTTATGTGTTTAGGCCTGGAATTATGGTTCATGTATAGGTTTTGGATTGGAATAGGGGTTAGGTTTTTCCTTTTTTTTTTTGAACTGATGCTTTTCAAAGAGTTAGAATTAGGTTTAGGATAAGGGCTAGGGATAAGGTTTAGAGTTAGTGTTAAGATTAGGTTTTTGGATTAGCAGTTAGGAGTATGTGGTTATGGCTAGGGTTTATGGTTAGGTTCAGATTTTAGGGATTAGCACTAGTGTTGGGGTCAAGTTGGGTCCGAATTGGTCAAGGGACAAGTTCAAGGGTCAATATAAGGTCAGTGGGTAGGGCTGGTTTTACGGTCAGCGTTATAGTTCTTTTTGTGTGTGTGCCAATGATCTCAAAGTGTTGTGACCTTCCAATTCTAACCCTTTATAATCAAGAATTAGAACCAATTATAAGTATAACCAATTTTAATCCTTTTTGCCGCAAGGCAGTACCTGATGTTTCTGAATGGGCTTTTTTTCATGCTGATGCTTGTTTGCACTTACACAGTATGTAATGACAACTGGGTGCTCTTAAAACACCTAAAGAAGTCACTGGACAAAAATCTAAACGATTTTGGGGGCTTTAGCCTGAGCGGATCTTTTTTTTTTTACAAAGTCTATGTTGATCTCTAATGATGCAGAAAATGTCTTCCCTAGGGTTTCTGTACATCCTCAGACCAGAGGCTGGCCCTGTTTGGTGAATCTCATGCGAAGGTTGGTCCTTGTGTACAGATTCTACATCGTGTCACACCTGTTCTATATTTTGGGTGTTACAGCAAGGGAAGAAATACTGGAG
>CAUYQG010077790.1:0-10339 GCA_963574415.1 Tarsius wallacei | reverse complement strand
GGATCGCCGGAGCCCAGCAGGTCGAGGTTGCGGTGGCCGGGAGTGGCCACTGCACTCCATTGTGGGTGAGCTTGTGATACTCCAACAAAAAAAAAAAAAAAAAAAAAAAAGGATGGATTATTCTATTGAAAACTTATATTTTTAGATAATTTTTCATTGTTTTGATTTAAAAGAGTTTAAACATCATGATCTATTTTATTAATTGTGCCAGCAGGAGATATCTACTAAATTATCCATGAGTAAAACAAATTATAATTTTCAACAATACATAGAGTACATTACTGAAATATTCCTAGCTTCAAAAATATTAATTTAAAAATGAATTCCGGCCGGGCTTGGTGTCTCAGCCTGTAATCTCAGCACTTTGGGAGGCCGAGGTGAGTGGATTGCCCGAGTCCGCAGGTTCGAGACCTGCCTGGGCAACTTGGCGAGACCTCATCTCTACAATAAATCAAAAAATTAGCCGGGCGAGGTAGTGCGTGCCTGTAGTTCCAGCTACTTGGAAGGCTGAGGCAGAAGGATCGCCGGAGCCCAGCGGGTCGAGGCTACGGTGGCTGGGAGTGGCCACTGCACTCCAGTCTGGGTGACAGAGTGAGACTCCAACTCAAAAAAAAAAAAAAAAAAAAAAAAGAATTCCACTTGAATAAAAAATACCTAAAAAAATTTTTTTTTTAAAACCCTGGACCAGATGACTTTCCAGTAGAATTCTACAAAACCTACAAGGAAAAACTGGATACCAATCCTATTGAAAGTATTCCAGGCAATTGAGAAGGATGGAATTCTCCCCAAATCATTTTATGCTGCTAACATCACATTGATATCCAAACCTGGTGATGATTCCAACAAAGAAAGAGAACTGCAGGCCAAATCCTTGATGGACATCGATGCTAAAATCCTCAACAAGTCCTTAACAAACCAGGTCTAATAACACATCTCAAAAATCTCCCACCATGACCAAGTAGGCTTCCCTCTTGGGATGTAGGGTTGATTCAACACCCTCAAGACCATAAATATAATTAAATACATCAACAGATGTAAAAACAAAAACAACATGATTATATCATTAGATGTGGAAATAGCTTTTGATAAAATCCAGCACCCCTTCTTGATAAAAACCCTCAAACATCTAGGCATAGATGGAAAGATGGAATATACCTTAAAATAGTAAAAGTCATCTGTGAGAAACCCACAGCCAGCAAACTGCTTAACAGATAGAAATTGGAACTATTTCCCCTGAAAACCAGAACAAGAGAAGGATGCCCACTCTTATCCTCCTATTCAACATAGTTTTGGAAGTCCTAGCTAGATCAATCAGACAAGAGAAGGAGATCAGGGGTGTCCAAATAGGAAAGAGGAAGTCAAGTTATCCCTCTTTGCAGAAGACATGATGTTATATCTCAAAACCCAAAGAGAATCTGTCAAAAATCTCCTTTCACTGATAAAGAACATTGGCAAAGTCTTAGGGTAAAAAATAAGTGTGCAAAAGACAATTGCATTTCTATACACCAATAATGAACAAGCAGAAACCCAAATAAAAGGCTCAATTCCATTCACAATAGTCACACAAATAAATGAAATACCTTAGCATCTTCCTAACCAGAGATGTGAAAGACCTTTGCAATGAAAACTACAAAACACTGCTCAAAGAAATCAAAGATGACACAAACAAGTGGAAAAATATTCCATGCTCATGGTTTGGAAGAATCAACATTAAGATGTTCATACTACCTAAGGCAATCTACAGATTTAACGCAATATCCATCAAATTACCAACAATATTCTTCTCAGACCTAGAAACAACTATACAGGAATTCATATGGAAACAGAAATGACCACGAATACCTAAAACAATCCTCAGCAAAAAAATCAAAACAGAAGGTATCACACTCCCAGACTTTAAACTTTATTATAAAACTACAATAATCCAAACAGCCTTGTATTGGATTATAGGATTATAACAGGCATATAGACCAATGGAATAGAATTGAGATTCCAGAAGCAAAACCTCAATTTCTCAACCAACTCATCTTCAACAAAGCTTCCACCAACAACCACTGAGGAGATGAGAACCTATTCAGTAAAAGGTGCTGGGAAAACTGGTTGAACACGTGCAAAAGATTCAAACAAGACTACTACCTATCCCCATATACAAAAATTAACTCTAAACGGATCAGAGACCTAAACATAAAAGCTCGTACTATAAGAACCTTAGAAAATGCAGGAGATACTCTCAAGGAAATTGGAACTGGCAACCAATTCCTGATCAAAACCCTAAGGGCCCATGCCATGAGATAAGATAAACAAGTGGGACCTCATCAAACTGACAAGCTTCTGCAAAACCAAAGAAACCATCAAGAAAGCAGGGACACAGCCCACAGAGTGGGAAAAAATATTTGCCAACTGTATATCTTACAAAGGCCTAACATCTAGGATCTACAAGGGACACAAATGTGCCAAAAAAAAAAACCCCACAAAAAACAAACAAACAAAAAAACAGCCCCATTACAAAGTGGGCAAAAGATATGAATAGACACTTCTCAGAAGAAGACATATGAGCAGCCTACAGTTAAATAAAAGAAGGTTCAACCTCACTAGTCATCAAAGAAATGTAAATTAAAACCACACTGTAATACCACCTAACTTCAGTCAATATGGCCATCATAAATAACCCCCAAAACAACAGATACTGGAGTGGATGCAGCAAAAAGGGAACACTTCTACACTGTTGGTGAGAGTGTAAACTAGTACAACCTCTGTGGAAAACAGTGTGGCGATTCCTGAAATATCTAAAAATCGACCTTCCATAGGACCCCACAATCCCCCTGCTGTGAATATACCTGGAGGAACTCAAATCACTCTATGAAAAAGAAACCTGCAAACGTGTGTTTATTGCAGCATTGTTCACAATAGTAAGAACATTGAACCAACTGTGCTACCCATCAAAAGAGGACTGGATAAAAAAAATGTGGTACATATGCACAATGGAATATTACGCAGTCATAAAGAAGAACAAAATTATGAACTTCACAGCAACCTAGATGGACTTAGAGTCTATAATACTGAGTGATTTATCACAGAAACAAACTGTGTATCACACATTCTCATTCATAAGCAGAACTTGAACAATAATCATAATACTATATGAAAAGGATTGCAGCAGAAAACTGGGGGGTTGGAGTGGGAGGTGGTATTGGAAGTAATGGGAATCTGCCAGGGGAGGGGGACATACCTCATCAACAAGGGTACTCGCACAATGAACATGTATATACCTAACCCTGAATTGCACTCCACCTCTTTAAAATAATAAAATTAAAAGGAAAATAAGTAAATGAAAAGATACATAAAAATAAGGATGGACTCTTCTATTGAAAACATATAATTTTAGATGATTTTTCAATGTTTTGATTTAAAAGGATTTAATCATCATGATCTATTGTATTAATCATGCCAGCAGGAGATATCTACTAAATTATCCATGAGTAAAACAAATTAAAATTGTCAACAATACATAAAGTTACATTAATGAAATATACCTAGTTTCAAAAATATTAATTAAAAGATGAAGTAGACTTGAATAATTGTGTTTTAGAAGGATTACCTGCAGGCTAAGTGTTCATTTTTAGCCATTCAAAAATGATAGCTAAGTAATATAGGGTGCATCTTTCTTCTGCTTCAGAGAGTAGAAAACAAATTAAATCGTTACTTTTCAAGTTTACATCTAGGGTAGTCCTGTCATCCCATACGAACTTTTTCATTAACTCTTTCAATAATTTTTTTGTCATTGTATTTTTTTCCATATAATGAAACATTTCCTTTTTTGTTTTTAGTGTTTTTCTACTCCCTGGCTCTTCTCTGGCACATGGTAATTGCTAAGATTATTTTTTTTAATGATTATATTAAAACTGTCATAGATAATGTTGAGATTAGAGGTCACAGTGTTAGCCCTCCTTCTTGCGAAAATTTCAGTTCATTTATGTTTTAGCACATTTTTCTATAAACTTGAAATCAGAACCCTTAGATGTCTATGCTCTCCTTTATGGCTTATGAGGACTTTTTGTTTAGTATGTTTCAGTCTTAGTAGAGACTTATTCTTTCTGGTATTGGTTTTTGATCAGTTGCCCCTTGTGATGTCCCTAAAATTTTTATCATTGTGTGCTAGCTATCCATGAAACTTTGTAGATGGGTGGAAACATGAGAAAGTGCTTGCTGGAATTTGAAGTATTTGATTTTGTATCTAATGTTTATTTTGATGTTTAGGTATTCTCTGTCTTCAATTTATGAAAGGCATGATTTCAATCTGGATTTTTTTTTCTTGTTCTCTTTTGGTTTTGGAGAAAATCTTAGAATACTTAAAATTTGTAATCTTCCATTAACTTTGATTAACCAGAGGTTCCCACATGTACTCTAAAATGAAAGTCTTCAAATTTTAAGAAAAATAAGGCTTTAGTAGATGGAAATCCTGGATATTTTTGAAAATTGCAACACAATTAGATTTTAAACGGTGGAATAAGAAACAGAATTTGCATGAGTTTACCTTTACAAAATGACACATATTATTCAATGCATGCATATAAGAATGTTTATTATAATGTTAGGAGTGTTTTTCTTAAAGTCGTATTAATGTAAGATATAGGACTTAGTAAAATTAGAAAGCTCTTCTCATACTTTCTCATATTTCTATTATATTAATGAAGTCAAACATGTTGATAGGTGCTTCTCTTTCCCCAAAGTGTCATTTATTATAAACAATATTATTACATATCATTAATATAATTATTCTCCCCTTTCTTGGAATAGAAGCTATGTTCCTAATGTTGACTTATGCATAATAATTTTATAATTTAAAATTTCAGCCAAAGCATTACAGTATATTGTTTAAACATAAACAATATAGTAATATAATTTTTTAATAATTATTTAATTGCAATTGACAATAATTGTGTATATTTATGAGATCCAATGCTATAAATGGGAGAATAGCATATGTTAATTAGCTTGATTGTATCTTTCTACAAATTTTCACAGACCAAAACATCATATTGAACCTCAACATAAAATATATATTTTTATTTTTATGATTGTTAAAAATTTTATTTTAAAGGTATGGGACACAATTAAGGATTAGGTGTATAAGTGGTCATCATACAGGTGAAGATTGGGTCTCCCTTTGTTTCCCACTTTGCCTGGTTTAAGATCAGGTACCCTCCTTTATTGATGTTGTGTCCCTGCCACCAACACCAGCAGCATCCCGCCACTACCAATTCCTTTCTCACAATATTATGGTAAATATTCAGGGTTCACTTATAATATTTTATTATTATTTACTTGGAATTCAAACAGGAGAAATTTTTTTCCACGTGTCCTGTGCCAAATATATCAGTTTACATTACATAAGAGCTTTTATATTTTGTTTTTAAGTTGTTTAATATTTAATGCTGTAATTTTTTTTTCTTTTTTTTTTTTTTGAGTTGGAGTCTCACTCTGTTGCCCAGACTGGAGTGTAATGGCCACTCCCGGCCACCGCAGCCTCGACCTGCTGGGCTCCGGCGAGCCTTCCGCCTCAGCCTTCCAAGTAGCTAAAACTACAGGCGCGCGCTACCGCGCACGCTAATTTTTGATTTATTGTAGAGATGGTCTCGCCAAGTTGCCCAGGCGGGTCTCAAACCCACGGGCTCAGGCAATCCACTCATGTCAGCCTCCCAAAGCACGGGATTACAGGCTGAGCCACCGAGCCCGGCTTGCTATGATATTCTTAATGTTATTCTTTCAAGTCTATGTGAGTTTTTAAAAATAGACCAATGCAATGCTTTGAACATAAATGATAAAATGTTACAAATTCATTAAATATTAAATAAAATTGATTATTTATTTTCCTTCCATTATCATGAATGTTTTCTGAAATTATTTCATTTAAATTAGAGAAAAAATATTTTAGATTATGCCCAATGTAAACTTGTGGCCACACTTTTTCAGCACACACTAAAGTTTTTAAAAATGCACATAAATGAGGAATATGTTTCAGGACCACATACTGGAAAATAAAGATAAATGTGTGTGAAATGCAATGCTATGGTGTAAAAATGTTATTTAGTACAGCTGTCATAAAAACATATGAATATTTCTTTAAAAGTTATAAGTAGAATTATCATCTAATCTAACAATCCCACTACTAGGTATATAGCTAAAAGAAATGAAATTAATATGTCAAAGATATATTAGTACCCTTATATGTAATGGAGTATTATTCACCATAGTCAAAATAATAAATTAATCTAAGTGTCCAAGAATGGATGAATGGATAAATAACATGTGGTTTATATGCATAATGAAATACTATCAAACCATTAAAATTTGTAACAATATGGGTGAACCTGGAGAGGACATTATGTTAAATGAAATACTCCAGTTACAGTAAGACAAATGCCACAAGATTTCATTTATATGTGAAATCTACAAAGCAATTATCCTCAAACTATAGAATATGCATTTTTCTAATCTGGACATGGAAGATTCTCCAAGATAGATCATATAATAAGCCACAAATCAAGTCTCAATAAATTAAAACAAAAGGCTATCATGTCAAGATCTTGTTTGACCGCAGTGAAATAAGACTAGCAATCAACACCAAGAACTTTCAAAATCAAATTCATAAAAATTAAGCAAAATGCTCCAGCATGATACTTGGGCCAACAATGAAATCAAGATGAAGATTTAAAAAATTCTTGAAATGAATGACAATTACACAAGTTATCAAAACCACTGATCCCGTCAAAGCAGTGCTGAGAAAAAAGAATATATAGCACTTAAGGCTTACATTAAAAAAACTGAAAGTTTACATAATGCCAACCTAACATTATACCTCAAGGAATTAGAAAAATATGAACAAACCAAACCCAAACCTAGCAGAATAAAAGATAAAATGACGATCAGAACAAAATTAAAACAAAATAAAAATACAAAGAATTAATAAAACAAAAAGGTGGTTCTTTGAAAAAATACACAAAATTGATAGACCACTAGATAGATTAATCAAGAAATGGAGAAAGAAGATTCAAATGAGCTCAATCAGAAATAAAAATGGAGGTAATACAACTGATACCACCTGAATACAAAATATTATTCTGGATTATCATGAATGCTTCTATGCAAACAAACAAGACAATCTAGAGGAAATTAATAAATTGTTGGAAACATATAATCCTCAGATCTAAAAAAAAGAACTAGAATCTCTGAACAGACAATGAATAGTGAGGTTGGTCAGTAATTAAGTCTTCCAAAAACAAAAAGAAGTCCAGGAACAGATTGGACTCACAGCTAAACTCTACCAGAAATTCAAAGAAGAACTGTTATTAACTTTACTGAAGTTATTCCACATACTGGAAAAGAGGGAATTCTTCCTGACTCATCCTGTGAAGGCAGTATCACTCTAATACCAAAGCTAGGAAAACACACAGTAAAAAAAGAAAACTACAGTTTGATATCCCTAATTAACATAGATGCAACAATCTTTAATAAAATACTAGCAAACTAATTCACCAGCACATACAAAAAATAATGTGTCATGATTAAGTGGGTCTTATCCCAGGAATGCAAGGATAATTCAACATACACAAGTCAATAAACATGATTCACAATATAAACAATTAAATACAAAAATTACATGATCATTTAAATACATACAGAAAGAGCATTTGATAAAATTCAGCAACCCTTCATGGTAAAAACCCTCAGCAAAAGAGGCATAGAGAGAACATTCCTTGAAATAATCAAAGTCATATATGACAAACCAACAGCTGATGCCATCTGGAATGAGAAAATATTTGAACACCTTCTCCATCAGAACTTGGGACAAGGCAAGGATGCCCTTTTTCACCACTCTATTCAACATAGTACTGGAAGTTCTAGCCCAAGCAATAGTGTAAGAGAAAGAAATAGGGGTATATTAATGAAAAAAGATTTTAAAAGGTTATATTTGTATGCCAATGGTATGATCTTATACCTAGAATATCTCAAAGACTTCACCAAAAGACTCTTTTATTTTTATTTTTGGTACATTTTCCCATGTTCTTTTTAAAATTTTATTTTTTAAGTTTGGGGTACAATTCAGGCTTAGGTATATAAATGTTCATTATGCAGGTACCCTTGATGAGGTGTGCCTCCCCTCCTTTGGCAGTTTCCCACAACTGCCAATCCCACCTCTCCCTCCCCAGCAGTTTTCCACTACTACCATCCTCGCTTTTTCTTTTTTTTTTGAGTTTGAGTCTCACTCTATCACCCAGGCTGGGGTGCAGTGGCATGCACACTCATCGACACCCCGGTGTCAACCTGCTGGGCTCTGGCAATTCTTCTGCCTCAGCCTTCCAAGTAGCCAGAACTATAGGTGTGCTACCACACCCAACTAATATTTTGATTTATTGTAGAGCTGAGGTCTCGCCAATTTGCCCAGGCTGGTCTCGAACCTGAGGGCTCAGGCAATCCATTTGTCTCAGCCTCCCAAAATGCTGGGATTATAGGCTCAGTCACCAAGACCAACCATCATTTCTTATAGTATTATGAAAAATGTTCAATGTCCACTTATGATTGAGAACATATGGTATTCTGTTCTTTGCTTCTGTGATAGATTACTGAGTATGAGAAACTCTAAATCCATCCAAGTTGCTGCAAAATCCATATGTTTGTCCTTCTTTATGACTGCATAATATTCCACTGTGGGCCAGGGGCAGTGGCTCAAGCCTGAAATCTCAACACTTTGGGAGGCCGAGGTGAGGGAATTGCCTGAGCCTACGGGCTCGAGAAGAAAAAAAATTTCCATTGTGTATATGTACCACAATTTTTTATCCAGTCCAGTTTTGATGGGCAGCACGGTTGGCTATTGAGAATAGTGCTGCAATAAACATGTGTGTGCAGATGGCTGCTATTGCAAATGTAGTTGAGCTCTTGATTTGATAGTCAGATTATTCACTATTGGTGTTTAGGAGTGCTACTGACTTGTGTGTGTTGATTTTGTATCCTGAGACTTTGTTGAATTTATATATCATTCCAGGAGTCTTTTGGTGAAGTCTTTGAGATATTCTAGGTATAAGTTGGATGTGGTAGCACACCTATAGTTCTGGCTACTTGGAAGGCTGAGATGGAAAGATCACCGGGGCCCAGCAGGTCAACTCTGGGGTGGCCATAAGTGTGCCATTGCACTCCAGCCTCGGCGACGGAGTGAGACTCCAACTCAAAAAAAAAAAAGATATTTCCTCAAACCTAAGGTACATGTTCTTTATATCTTAACACTTCTGCAATCAGACTGTGTTTTACAAATAATACATACTTCTAATGAAGTCCTAATTTCTATTTTTTCTAAAACATTGCCATTAAATCAATAATACTGTTGCAAACTCTCTGAATTCAGGATGCATATAATTTCTATTATCCACGGTTTCCGGAATAGAATAGTTTCTTGACAATTATTTGTGGAAAAGGAAATTTTAAATAGCTTTGCATAGATAGATCAGGGCTTAAATTTAGGGCTTCTTTTTCCACATATTTCTCATGCTTCCTATTTATCAAGCAGCGATTTTGTTATTTGTTTTAACATTCTTTTGTTTCCAACATTATTTTTTTAACACCAAGGGGTATATACATAGGTTAGTTACATATGCGTGTGTTGTATGATGGTGCGGTTTGAGCTTCTATTGAAACTGTCACCCAAGTAGTAAGCATGGTATCCAATAAGCAGTCTTTCAACCCTTACCCTCTCCTTCCAGCCCACTTTAGAAGTCCCCGGAGTTCCTTGTTCTCATCTTCATGTCTGATTTTACCGTGTTTAACTCCTACTTGTAAGTGAGAACAGTATTTGTTTTTCTGTTTCTCCATTAATTCATGTAGAATAATAGCCTCCAGCTGCATCCAAGTTGTTGCAAAAAACATGATTTTTCTTTCTTTTTTAATGGCTGTATAGTATTCCATGGTGTATACAACATTTTCTTATCCAGTGTTGGGGGCCAGCCTTGAAGGCCCACCAGATTGACAGGGTCCTGATGGCCCTGGGCCACAGGGCAAGTCCGGGAAGCTGAGGCCCTGTTGTCTTTTGCCTTTGCTGTTACAGCTAAAGAATCCCATGCAGTCGTGAAAAAAGAAAACAGCATGTTTATGCAAAGTATTTTCAGCTACTAGAAAACTCATTGTCCTTCTTTCCACTTCCCACTAGGTTGTCTGACCTGTCCCTTTTGCCCATGTGATGACTCTGAGGCATGTTTAAAGGGCTTTCTATCTTTGGGTTACAAATCTTGTTTTTAGGCTTAGGATTTGTGACTAATACCTGGTAAAAAAAAGTTTCTGATTCTGTTTA
>CAUYQG010077787.1:0-15576 GCA_963574415.1 Tarsius wallacei | reverse complement strand
GTGGTAGCGCGTGCCTGTAGTTCCAGCTACTCGGAAGGCTGAGGCGGAAGGATCGCCGGAGCCCAGCAGGTCGAGGCTGCGGTGGCCGGGAGCGGCCACTGCACTCCAGTCTGGGCGACGGAGTGAGACTCCAACTCAAAAAACAAAAAACAAAACAAAACAAAACAAAAAAGAATTAAACTGGCCGGACTCGGTGGCTCAGCCTGTAATCCCGCGCTTTGGGAGGCTGAGGTGAGTGGATTGCCTGAACCCGCGGGTTCGAGACCCGCCTGGGCAACTTGGCGAGACCTCGTCTCTACAATAAATCAAAAACTAGCCAGACGTGGTAGCGCGTGCCTGTAGTTCCAGCTTACTCGGAAGGCTGAGGCAGAAGGATCGCCGGAGCCCAGCAGGTTGAGGTTGCGGTGGCTGGGAGCTGGCCACTGCACTCCAGTCTGGGCGACAGAGTGAGACTCCGACTCAAAAAAAAAAAAAAAAAGCTTTAAACTGTTCACATATCTGAGCACCAAAATATATTGATAAGTATATTTTGCAAGACTATTTAAGCCAGAGATATGAAACACTGTTTAATAAGTTATTTATAGGAAAAGAACTAAGTATTACCCACATTTAATCAGGACCGTGTGAGCAGTCATTTTCCTAAATTGTGCTAAGCATAAGTGAGTGGGCAGTAAAGTAATTTGGAGATGTCAGTTCATTTCTCTGGGCCTCAGTTTCTTTTAATTTTTTTTTTTTTTTGAGTTGGAGTCTCACTCTCGCCCAGACTGGAGTGCAGTGGCTGCTCCCGGCCACCGCAGCCTCGACCTGCTGGGCTCTGGCGATCCTTCCACTCAGCCTTCCAAGTAGCTGGAACTACAGGCACACACTACCACGCCCGGCTAATTTTTTGATTTTATTGTAGAGATGAGGTCTTGCTTGCCCAGGCGGGTCTCGAACCGGCGGGCTCAGGCAATCCACTCACCTCGGCCTCCCAAAGCACCGGATTACAGGCTGAGCCACAGAGCCCGGCCTAATTTTTTTTTTTAAAGATTTGGGATACAATTCATTTTCTTTATTTATGTAATCATGTGGTTGGGCACAACACTTGAACATTAAATAAATACTTTCAACATATATTCACTCATATATATTTCTAATAAACCTGATTTCACTGATTTATGAGCCATTTTGAAGCACAGGAAGGAAAAGAAAGAAGTGACTTTTATATACAGCTACAAAAAGATTGTCAAGAAGACACCAATAGAGCCTGAAAAAAGGGGACAGACACAATGCTGTTATTCCTCCCAATACATATTCATTTAAAAGGCAAGTGTTAGGACTCAGCCTGGACTTTGGCTAAGAGTGTATTGCTAGAAAGCCCTTTATAATCTCAGGAGGTCTTGAGTTGTAGAAAAAAACTTAACATGTAAGAAAGTTTTCATCATCCATTTAGCAAGAAAAAGGAGAATGACTTTTAAAATTATTGTTCATTGGATATTTAAATGCCACTCAAAGTAAAAAGCGAACAGAATATATTGGAAAGAAATATATAAATTGCCATTTCATATGTACCATTCATATGAGTTTTAAGGAAAATCTTTAAATATTAGTAGAACGATTGGCAAAGGACATGAAAAGTGATAATTCACATGCGAAGAAATACACATTCTTTTAAGAAATAAAAATGGCATTGATTTACCATAATATTTTAAATCTCACTCATAATCAAATAAATGCCAATAGCAAAAGTAAAATAGTTATTTAACTACAAAAATATCTACAACTATATTTCTTCTTTGTAAGAATGTAAAGTAGTTTTTTCTCTTATTTCATATTACTCTGTATTTTTTTAATTTTCTAAAAAACCAAATATATTGTTATAAAATTGAAATCAACACAACACATTAACTGTAGGCTTCCTGGAAGCCAGGGCTATATGAAACACTTAGCAGTCTCTATAATGTAGGGAAGAAGAAATATCTTTTCCTCACCCATCACTACATTCATGACTGAGGCACCTGTAACAACAACAAAAAAACATATTAATGAGAAAAGTCTACAAATTTATTTAAAAATTTTATTTTATTTTAACAAATTTTACGTGACATGGGAACCTTCAGCAATAAAAACCCAAAGAAACAAATAAACTTGGATATTTATATCCTTAGGTTTAAGAAGTAGAGGATAGTTGTGGAAAAGGATGATTGGGCAAAGAGGGTACCATTTAATGATAATAAGCTGGGGGAATTTAACAGGACTTGCTTGTTCAGATTCTTCTCTGCATCTCTTTGTCTTTGAAGAAAAGGATGCTCCTTTCTTCCAGATGTAGGTAGGGCACCTCATTCATGAGAGTATTTTGACCTGCTTCAGGGCAAGGCCAGAGAATTCTTTCAAGTTGTTATAACCTGCTTCAAGGGAGAAGAGCCAGAGAAGATCTGAGAAATTTTCCTTCTGAAGGGAACCATATCATCTGATAAATGAATACATCTTTTTTTTGTATATATGCTTGCGTAAAAAGGCCTTATAGCTGTAACAATATGATGGATGGACTTAACAGTGGCTTTATTAGGGACACTTGTTTTTTCTAGGTCTTTTTGTTTAATCATTCAAGAGCTTAATATTAAAATGAAATGTAGTTGGACTTTGTGGGAGCATTGCTAATTAGCTGACAATATAATGCTAATTATCAATCTAAAATTGGCTGACCTGTCCCTTGACAGGTCAGCTATCTCAGGTGAACTTTTGATAAGTTTGGACAGTAATCAGTTTAAGGGTAAATCTTCTGGTGAATGCCTAGAATACAGATTTTCTGATACTGAGAGATCAATTTGCTTGGGTAGGATGAAGGGGTTTTAATTGTTATGATTATGAGAGGGCTAAAATATTTCTGTCTGGTTCTACATGACAAATTTATATTGTCACACAAAAATGTGTTTTCTAATAATATTTAAACATTTACTTGACAAGATATTTAAAATTGTGCACTGTATATATAAAGAGGATTTATATATAAAATATTCAAAATTTCTTAATATTTCCTTCAAGGCTTATGCCACAAAGGGTTTTCTACAGCAAAATACTTTGAAACATGATAACTCATGTTCAAATATTTTGAGTTCTTGGGTGACTTAATTTCTGTATTTTTAATCTGGATGTTGTATATACCAACAGTGTGAAAGAAAGGAAATTTAAGTAATTACGTTGTTGGTTTACACTGATTATAACTTACATTTAGATTTAGAATAATTGTATCAATATTTTTAGAATTAATCAAAGTAATTTTCTGCAATTTATGATTAATCTATGAAAATAGCTTTTTTAGTTAAAAAAATTATGAGTGACTTTTACTTTTGTTTTTGGGTGGGAGTCTCTGTCACCCATGCTAGAATGCAGTGGCACGCTCACAGCCACTGCTGCTTTCACCTGCTGGGCTCAAGTGATCCTTCTGCCTCAGCCTTCCAAGTAGCTGGAACCACAGGTGTGTGCCACCATGCCCGGCTAATGTTTTTTGATTTATTGTAGAGATGAGCCCAGGTTGGTCTCAAACCCTTGGGCTCATGCAATCCTCTCGCCTCAGCCTCCCAAAGTGCTCGAGTTACAGGTGTGAGCCACAGTGCCTGGCTACAATGAAGTATTTTCGTTTGAAAATTTTTATAGCTTATTGTCAGTGGTAGAATACTTTAAATATATTTGTTAATCAAATAATACTTTCTAGATGTTTTAGATGCCCTTAATAAATAACATGTATTTCAACGAATAAGGGGAGAGATATCTGATAGGGAGGCTTTGTACATGATTTTTTTTTTTTTGAAGTAAAGAGACTAATATTACAAGAAGAAAACTCTGGGAAAAAGCTGGAAAATGGGGAAATTCTTCAATTTGAAGAAAACGGAAGAAAATTAGAGAACATTATAATTTCTCCTAAAGTATAAACTATTTATCCTTTGTTCTTTATAAATTGTTCTGGTAAATTATTGTTTTGTACATTGACAAATAGATTCCAAAATCTTCCTGAGTCTATTGAAAACCATCCTAGAACTCAGGGAAAATATGTAATTTCCTTGCAGGCCAATAGTTCTTAGCTTTCTTATGCTGATCACAAGAGAAATCTGGGACATCACAAATCACTTATCACATCCATGTGGCTTGAAATTTTGTAGCTCTAGTAATAATAGATTTAATAATAGAGAGTGAATACAAAAAAGACAAGAGATATCATAGTCTTCAAATAAATTCACAGTAAGCTGGGGAATGAACTTTATTAAAATGTGGCAATGTGTAGTCATAATATTGACCTCTTTGTTGCTAAATTATTGATTCCCTGGAGCTTTAGAAATGTGGCAAACTGAGAGCCACCGAGCAAGCCAGAAATTTTGATGTCTCAAGACTTCATCAAGGACGTGACTCTGGGTCAGGAACAATTTCAGGATTGGCTTGAAAATTTCTGGTCCACACCCCAGCTAACTCGAAGTTTAATATATACAAGGGAACATTTATTTTTGCTAGTAAGTAAAAGATCCCTTTGAGTGTGGCAATAAAACTCAGTGTTTCTCATTGCCTGCATAATTTAGTTCAACCTTTTTACCATGCTAATTTCATGTACTTTGTATATCGTGTGACAAAAATACCCTTCCAGTTCCCCAAAGAAAGAAAGCAAATGAAATGAAAGAAAAAAATTTTTAAAAAGAAAAGAAATGAAGAAAAATGGTGGGAGGAGGAAGAAATGGTGAGGGGAGGAACTGAGGGAATGAGATGAAGAGGTTTATTTTTTGTGTTTAGCTCTGACAGTTACTGCTGATATGATGTTTGGTGAAACATTAACATTTACTAGGTTTCCATTTTTTTCACTGTAACACTAGAGGGTTCTACTTAAAGTGGCTTTCATGTCTTTTGATTTTGATCCCATGACAATGTCTGAATCTCCTTTCCCATTCCATCTTTTTATGTGTTCTATATTTCAGCCAGATCCCCTTACTTCTTACTAGTCTCTAAAACATGCTCCCTTTTAAAATTAATCATTACACAGTCTTCTCAAACTCCCTGTCCTGTGGAAATTCTACTTAATTTCTATGACTGAGCTCAGTTGTCATCCCTGCAGCCTCCTTGATTTCTGATGCTGAAATTAATTTATTCTTCCTCTTACCTACTATGGTATCCTTGGTTTATACATCATTTATAATTCTCAACATATTTTATTATCAATTACTATTTGTGTTTAACATATTTGAAAGCAAAGTTTATATGTTTATCATTCTCATATCATTCATAGCTACTAGCAGTTATTGATTATGTTAGGTAGTTAATAAATGAGTAAAACAATTAATTATGGAATTTATTTCAAGATGTTTGTTTCTGTTGTCTTATATAAATTAATCATACAAAGCCACCTTTCATGAATATAACATGGAATGGTAGAAAAAGTGCAAAGTAAAATCTAGATTTACATCTCATTTTTCAACTTAATTATGGCATCAACCAGAATGATTGATTTGATTATTTACTTTTCTGAGACTCCGTTATTCAACTCTCATGAGGGGGGCCAACTATGTCCCAGTTTTTGTTTTTTTTTTTAAGAAATATGAGTAATATATTTAATGTGATTGGTCAGAAGATATGACTGCCAAATGTCAGTTTCCTTTTTTATCACTCTTTTAGTGAAAGTCAGACACTGGATTTCATATTAGTTATTTTGCTTTTATGTTATTTCATCCTTCCTATGAAAACATTCTGGATATATAATACAAAGGTCTGTTCATATCTATTTAAGTGTATATAAAATTCACTAATATCCAAACTAATAGCCCATATTTTGTCCCAATAGACAGTTTTGCATGGATAATGGCTTGACAATTTTTATTATTATAAAATCATAGTATGTGTATTTACTATCCATAGTTTATATATTTAATATACTTCTAACAATCGATTCATAAAACATGGAGGGCACGTTTCTCATGAAAGTGACACAAAGGCTATGGTGGTATTTTCAGTGACATACATAGAAACAGAACATATGGATATTCAAGAGAAGCATATGGATCTCCATATGTTAAACATTTTTTTCAAGAAACATGGCTATAGTATTGATAATGAGCATAGTATGGTGCCCTGACTTAATTAAAAACGAGAGTTCTTCATGTAGCAATAGTAAAAACCCTGATAACATTTTCAGAATAAGTTACTCTTTACAACAGTGATCCTCAACCTTGACTACATATTGGAATCACTGGGGAACTTTTAAAAAAATACTGATGCCTGAGGTCTCACAGTAATATATTGCTATGTAATTGACCTCTGCTTGCAGTATAAGTGTGATTTTATTTTTGCTTTTTCTTTTTGTTTGTTTTTTGAGTCAGAGTCTCACTCTGTCACCCAGACTGGAGTGCAGTGGCATGCTCACAGCCACTGCAGCCTCGACCTGCTAGGCTCAGGCCATCCTTCCACCTCAGCCTTCCAACTAACTGGAACCACAGGTATGTACCACCATGTCCGGCTAATTTTTTTATTTATTGTAGAGATGAGGTCTCACCAGGTTGTCTGAGCTGGTCTCAAACCTCTGGGCTCAGGCAATCTTCTTGCCTCGGCCTCCCAAAGTGCTGGGATTACAGGCTTAATCCACTGTGCCCAGCTGCTTTTTGGTTTTTTAAGTCTTCCAGTGTATAGCCAGGGCTGGTTACTATTGCTCTCAAAGTATCAAATAAGACGCTGCTTTCAAGTTTCTCCAAAACTACTTGACACTACAAGATTTTATTTTATAAAAGGATGGCAATGATACATATAAAGATGTTTGTTCAACACTTAAGTCGGTTCTAGACATCAAAAATTGAAGTGCCTTCAAGCAAAAACTAAATAATGCAAACTCTTTTATTGAGAGCAAGTTTAGGAGGATTCCATTTCAATGTGCTTTTTTTTTATTGCTTTCCTATTTAAAAAAAAAAAAAGTAAAGTAAAGTAAAATGAAACCAAAACCAAAACCAAAAAACCACAGTATTACATTTCTAAAGTATACCAAAATGAATTAAAGAGGAGTACCGAAGCATTGCGAATATTATCTGAATGTGGTCCATTGAATTATCTCAGCATACAATAGTCTCAGTTTCTAAAAGCGATCAAAAATTCAAACCATGTGATTAATGCTAATAAAAGAAAACGGCAGTTTTATTTTTGTATTAAGTTTGCGTCTTTCAGTTACAATAAAAATGCAGTTTTGTGTCAGATGATAGTTCTAAAAAATTCTTTCTGTTAAGGATATTACTTGTAAACATTATATACTGACTTTCTAAATATTAGAGTTTTCAAAATGGATTTCCCTCTCTATATTTCAGTGACCTCCAATAGATAATGTTATTATTCAACTGTAACCTGCTATTAAGATCAGAATAAGAAATAGCAGCTTGAGACTTCCCTTTTTTTTGTTTCTGTTCCCTTCCCAGTAATTTCTTTTTTTATTCATCTTTCGATTTATCCATCCCTGGCAATTTCAAGCTAGAAGAAACAAATTAAGAAAAAAAATTAATTGACTTTATTTGCTTTAATGCTGCCAGCCCATATTATCTTCTTTCTTAAATGAGTTTGGAATTGCCAGCTTTGAGGGTATTACACTACATTTTGGGTTGCTGCCAGCATATCCTGAGCAAATATATTTAAATCAAAGCTAAACTGCTTAAATATTCATGTTATGCTCTTATTATGGTTTAGAGAAATGTGAAACCATTTAAGATTTGCAAATGTGTTACATGACCAAAAAATGTATTTGAAGTGTCAGAAATATACTTTAAATTGATAATGTTAAACTCATTTAATAAGGAAGAGTTTCCATAGTCTTGTTAGTTGTGATGCATTTAAAATGTTTAATTTGTTTGTGACTTTTCAGGACAATGCAGATGTTATCTTTTCTTGAAAAATCTATTGGAAATGACCCTCCAGTATAGTTTGTTATTAAATGCACAGTCTCTCTGATTCCTTATGCTGTATGTCTGTATTTTGATTTTATAAGCACCCTTTTGTCACATATACATTATATTTCACTGCATTATTTTTCGTATTGCTTCACTGACTTGTTTCTTTAAAATGTACACTTTTCAAATTTTCTATAACAATTTACTTAATTTCCAGTGACATACTAAAGATTCCCAATTTTTGGAGCAATGCATTACATATAGAAAAAGAAATAATAAATGCTATACACCAAATAATTATTACATGAAACAAAGGAAATTGAAAAAGGAGAAGCTGACCTCATACTCTCTGCTTAAAGGAAATAATTGAGCTATTCTTACCATAGACTCAAGGAAGAAGACCTGTTTCCCTGTTACCTCCTCCTTGTCTCCTCCTTTTCTTCCTACTCGGTCTTCTTTGAGTGTTAGCACTACCAATTGAACATTTAGAGCATCTGATTTTGTATAAAACAGTTGTGTGTTCCTTTTACTTTTCTTCAAGAAGAAAGAAGCTATTCAGAATGTTTAAATTCCAGAATACCAAAAGCTATTTGTTTATAATCATAGATTCTGATGGTGGTAGAGTGATCTATGAATTCAAGATAAATTTATGGTGAGACTTGCCACTGTTCCACCTTTAGCCCTCACATGAGTATAGGCAGACATGCTGGATCTTCCCAGCAGGAGAAAAACCTGGAAAGCCATTGCAGTGGTTTCAGACAAGCCACTGGTGCTGTTTTATGCCTTCCAGTTAAATGTTTGGGTTTCAACATAGGGACTAACCAGTTATAGCAATAGGTCTAAGCCATGACACTGCTTGTTTTATACTGAGCTCTTTTTTAAATTTCTAAAACGAAACCATTGGTCAGTCCAATCTGATCATTAGCATTTGCCAAATCCTGTTCTGTGTGTTGTAGTGTTAGAGAGGAATTTCAATCATATTCTCTATGGGGAAACCATAAGGTCGTTTTTTGCTTCAGTGAGGCATAAACCTAACTGGGGCAGAGCTTGTGTGGATTATATGAGTATCGGTCTTACTGCTCTGCTAAGAGGAGGAAGCTTATTGGTGTAAATCTGGTCCTGGTGGGCTCTTGAGATTTTCCATGAACATTTGCAAAATTCATATAACTGAGCATTCACAACACTTTGCATGCAGCAAATGTGTTACCTTCAGCAGTGTTGTTTCTTTGATGTGTATTTTTATATAATTCTGGATTTTAACTGATGTTTCACATAATTTTTAAGATGCTGTAATTTATGTCTTCTATAGTTTATCTACTGGATTCGGTGATGATAGAATTAAATTATTATTTTGGGAAGTTTGTGTGTTTGGGAGTGAGAGTGCGTGGGAATTCATGGGGTATGGCAGGGTAAGGCAGGAAAAAGAGAAAGACTATCTGACAAAGTAGGTTGATTTGTTTTTGCTATCAGTGTTTTGTGTATATAGAAAAAGAAGAAAAAATTAAAAGTGAGTGATATGTGTTCATAATGTTGGTTCTATTTGGTTCCAATTAGTTTAGCAATATGTATATATGTTGAACCCCTCTGTCCAGGTCAAACTCCATAATTCAAGACAATGCTTTTTAAGTGACTAGAGCAGAAAAAAGGAAAAATTCTTCCCAGGAGATTGGGGTTGGGAGAGGAAAGTCATTTTTTAACAAAAACTTATGTTCTAAATGTCTACATTCCTTACTAAATTGTTCCTGTCTCTCTGTTTCTAAAATGCCATGGGTCAAGCTACATTATTACAACAGTGTTGTAGGTGCAGTGCCATAAAATCATTAGACCTAGGTTAATTTTTTTTAAAATGTGGCTATTTGGGGGAAGTTCTTATAAATTGATGGTGTAGGAATTTTTCTGACTTCTTGTTTAGTGGTCCATTTACTTGGATAATGTAAGTAGACAATGGTTTAATTTGGAAATTATAATATAAACATGACATAAAGCAAAATTAATCTCAAGACCCTATTTAAATACATTAAAGATTTAGTAATGGGAGAGAAAAGAGTGTTGTTTATGGCTTGATGGAATAACTTCTATGTCTGGGTGTGATCTGATTGTACTATAGAATCTCTAATGGTAGATGGCATCAGAAGCAGAATTATAGCTCCATAAACACAGGATCTGCTCAATACATGATTGAATTAAACAGTTGGCAGTTTCTCCTGAATTGAGAGGTTAAAAACTCAGAAGGCTATAGTACAAGGCAACAGGAACTTAAATATTGATCTTTCAAGGAAACAGATGAAAGATTTTTAAGGAGATCATGTAATGCATTTGGGTTGCAATTTCCACATCTGAAAATTAAGGAATTTGACAAGATGGTCTTGACATCGGAAATAACCTTTAAATGCAGACTTGTCCTGTGTTTGAAATTTCAACTACTATAATATTTTCTACAGGTTAAACCACAAGCTCCAAGAAGTTCCTGTTAACATGTAGTATATTCTTGTGAAAAGTAGTCCACTATCCCAGTAGGATCCACTAACACATTAGATTGGCTTATCAGATAAACTGACTGCTGTTCATCAGAGAGGACATCCCATAGGGAAGTCGGTGTTGGACCTGACATAGAGGATGCCCTCAGTAAATGCTCATGATATTTCAAAGAGGAGGTGACATGGCATGTTTGATTCACGAACTTGATCTGGAATACAAGATGATTCTAATATAGGACAGTTCTTGGAGTCCTGAATTCCTTTACATTGTGGGGCATTAGTAGGAACTGGGCTACGTTTTTTTTAAAAGGACAAGGATGCAGACTGAGATGTATGCATGTTAGAAGACACTGAAGGAGAACTTCACTAACATAATTTTGATGACATTTGGCTCTGAAATAGTAAGATAGGATATTTGAAGTCCCAGGGCCCAGAAATGCTCTAGTAGAATCTTGAATTAGGTATTGACATATTTTTAATTTGAGGTGGAATGTTTTCCTTGGGATAATTTATGTATAAACTTGCTTAGACTGAATATCATTTGTCTAGGAAACGACTTGAAGGTAGGGGATGAGGCGAGGAGAGACGCTAGTTGGAGTTGTCCTAAAAATCAAATTCTGAAAAGCAGAGTAATATGTTTAGTTGTATAACAAGTAATTATTTGAAATAAACGTTTTTATGTCTGCTGTGCCTAGAGAACAATGCATGACGCAGAGCAAATACTCAAAAGTTTTGTTGAAAGGATGAAAATACCATTGTTCAACTCAACTTCAAATGTGTGTTTAGTATGTCTTCATGCATGGGTTTATATGTTAATATAATCTCAATTTGGAAAAAAAGAGAGAGGTCGAAGAAGAATGTAAAGAAGAAGAAGAAGACTGTAGTTCTAGTTTATAAATTGAGGGTTTTTGAATTATTGAGTAAGACTTTTCATTTGCAGCTGTATACATTTTAAACGAAATCTTAAGAGTTTATATACTCTTTCAGATTTTTAAAATCAAAAGTATTACTTTTCTAGATAAAAATATACCAAGACAAATAATACTAGAGGACAAATCCAGAGTATGGATGATTACTTCTGGATTCTTTGGGGGACTTTCTAAACGGAGTGAAGTTAGTGGCCTAATTGAAGTAAGTCATGACAAAAATGTTTCATTTGGTTTAGTTGAATTATTGAACTAATTGCTAGATAATTCTAAAGGGACCACTGTGGCCTTTCGTATAAGTGCTTATGCTTAGGTGAAGCTAAGAATATAAATGAGTAGACACAACATACTGTAGTAATCAAGCCATTGCATAGGAATTTATGAACAAATTCTGACTGTGTATCTATTTTTTCCTGGTGTACACAATTTTAATACCACCATCAATGTTATAAATTAGGTAATTGTTAAGAGGGTATGGTAAACTGAGTGAAGCATAAGCATATGCTAATAATTTGCACCTCTTGAGGTTACTTATTGATTACAAACATAGCTTATTATCTTTGATCAGCATTTAATGGAGTAATTGCTTTTGAAAATTATGGCAGAATGATACCAAATGAAAATTAATAGCATAGCAGTATGACTGTTAACATACCTGAAATTTTACTATATATATTTTTTTACCTCTGTATATGGTCTTATTAGCCAAGATAGTCTATCTCTATTTTGCTTTTAGGGGATATTTAATTTTTTTGGCTAATTTAATGGCTAAGCTGCCTTAATTAACATTTTGACTGTTCTGCTCCTAAAAATAAATGTTCATTTTTGTTCTCTAAATATAATCTATAGCCCATTCAAGTTAAACTTCCTTGCTAAAAGCTCCAGCGGACCTTTTCATTCTCTTTTATTGAATTAACAATTTCAACTACATTATCATTTGGGGTTTTGGTGCTTCACAGAAGGTTATTTCTTTGAATATTTTCTTTACACAACAAGTGAATCTGCAATTAGAAATTATAACCAGTCATGCGTGATTAAGCAGCCACTCCCTAGATACTACAGAATCCTGTGGTTACCCTGAAAACAAAGGTGAGGAGCATTCAGTGTGATAGAAAAACATTTTACAGTAAATTTAAAGCCATGAAATATTTCTGTAATACCTTTATTTAAAGTGATGAAATAATATATTTAGACCTTGTTAGTAAATTACTTTGAAAGAAAAAGCACTTAAACCATCATTTTAAAAAACTCTTTTGTGGAAAATAAGTATTCTCATAAAAACACAATGCACATATTTGAAAAACATTATGAGATAAACCTCTATAATTTAAGTAGATAATATCATTGTTATGATGCCAGATTAAATTATTTTATTCTTGTATATTTCATATATATTTTTTCCTTCTGGGAAGGGATCTAACTTTTTTTGAAGAACGTTTTCAGGAAACTCTTAACATTAAAAAATGCATGATCTATATTGTTATTTCAAGAATTCTATACAACTGACTTATTCCATCATATATTCGTGAAAAGATGTGAACCCACTCCTTTTTGACCAATTTATTAGATATTTCTGTGATGGGTATACATATTCCTTTAATTTAGTGCTCCAAATGTTGGTCACATTTGGGCACATATAGAAGATGATCAGATTCCCATGGCCCCCTGGGATAAACCTAAGAATGCTGTATCTGGAAGCTTCTCTGACCCAGGGCTTGGGCTGTCCCAGCATCCTGCAGTGCACCCCCAGTGGTGCACTGGTTGGGAGGCTCTGATGGAACTGATAGAGTCAGCCTCACCCACTTGGCCTCTGTTCTAGGCTCTGCCAGTACAAAATTCCCTCAGAAATGGATCAGGAACTTCTGTTACAAAGTGTTTCCCAGCAGACCAAACCTACCTCTGACCACAGTGGCATCGGCTTTGAGATGGTGGCTACTTCAGCAAGAGGGGGTGCCTTGGCCAATTCTTACAGATTGGGCTTCTGCAGAGGCTCATTTGTCTGCATAGTGTATTTATTACCATGTCAAATATATCTTAAAACATAGGACATCTCATTCCAGGAGGCCAAAGGTTTCTTGATTTTAAACTAATTTGTAATTTATGGAAAATATGGTTGGTATTCGTTTAAAAAGAAAAACAGTGAAATGATTAAATCTTTTTGTGATTATAATGCCAACTTTTGTGACTTTAATATTTTCAGAAACTACAAAATTTTAATGCATCAAGATGTGTCTTTTTTTAAAAAGCCGGAATCCCAGTAACAGGAAAACAAACACCTTTCTTTGTCTTCTGTTTTCTGCATCTGTGTGTTTTGAGGGCTAAGTCTAAGGGGTTAAGGTACCCAGCACACCTTTTTTTGCAGTAATGTGTTTTTTTTTTGTTTGTTTGTTTTTACCAGAAGCAGAAACTGTCAGCTCACATGTAAAGAAAACTATCCATGCATGATTTCTAGCCCAATTTGGCAGACTCCAAGGGTCCTTTGAAAGGCAGCTGACATTTCTGATGATTACTTAAATTGAATTGAACCTTTCAATGTTGTCATTTTAAAACATGTGAGACTGAGTCCAAGGAGGAAAAAAGAGTAATAACCATATATTACAATTTCTGTTGATGTGGAAGAAACCACTTAATCTTCCATTTATAAGGCACAAATATATTTACCATGTATCTTAGGGAAATCCGTCATGATCTACTCTTACTGAAATCACCTTCCTGGCCTTTGTTAGGATATTCAGAGTAGAGTTCTAGTCATAGACAGAGAGAGGCTAAGCTTTTATTTTGGTAAAGAAATAGCTTATTTGGACATGGTAGTGAAAATTCTTCTTACAGGTGGACCTCAACAATGAAAAAAAAAAGCCTTTATAGGAAGTTCCAAATTAACATTTTTCAACACTGTTAGACCAATCATGGTGGCCAATGAGCAAATAAAAAATGTAAAGTCTCCCTGTAGAGTGTTCTTGATGCATTTCACTTATACTCTTGTACTTTGGGAGGTATGCTGCTCGGATGCGTAGAGATGGTATGTCACGTGCTCTTATCCACAAACTCCAGATTCTGCCACCACTTCTCCTGCTACCCGCTGCTCTGTCTTTCAGTTGTCTAGATGGGTCTTGACAATTTCAAAACCGCAGTTGAGTATCACTTCCTCCTTAAAACCTTTCCTGGGTTTTTTCCAGCTTCTTGTCTCTCAGGTCCCTCAGGCAGTGTGTCATTGTGCTTTCTCTGGACCCTTTAGGTCTGTTTATATGTGAACTAATGTTCAAAAGGGAAAAAAGCATTCCTCTAGAGTAACTATTTTATAAATTTAAGAGCCAATATACCATATTCTGATGAAAGTATGTGGGGGTTAGGTGTTATTTCCTCAATTGGAAGTTTGTTTCTTTTTGAATAGAATAATAGATCCAAAAATAAATTTATGATAGTAATATAACACAAGTTTAAAATCTAATTTGTGGCGGCATGCATTCTTAGCACTTACAGGAACTGTTGCAAATAAGATAGAATCGTCCTTTGCAGTTTGGATTACTTTTCTAATATAGCAAGAATGATATAGCATATTGACACTTTGGTCCATTTGGAATAGACAAAGATATTTGCAAACTCATCCTGAAGAAATTTGCATTTAATCTTTGAACAGCAGGGGGTTATCTCCATATAAAGAATCTTCAATTTTCGCCATGCAGTTCCTTAATTTTCTCCGGACGGACACCTGGAAGAATTGAGCATGGGCGCTCTGACATCAAATTTGTGTCCTTAGAAGCCTGAGGGAAAGCAGAAGGACATTCTCGACAAGCCAATTTTTCCCTTTGATGAAAAGTCATCTGTCTTTTAATTTTGGCTTAATAACAAACTGTAATGAAGTTTATAGGTGATCATTTTATGAAGAGAGTTAGAGGTGACATATAACTATTTTTAACAGCAGTATTTTTAGTACCACAGTGTGTGTGCTTAGTGTGTATATCATTACCCTAGACAACACCAACTAGAAAGAGGGATAGCAGGATGATACACTGTGGAGATAAAGTGATAGCTCTTTTAATATTTTATAGTTAAGACAGAAGAGTCAGCTAATTTCCAAATTCCTTGATATTGGAGATGAAGTCATGTGAACATTTATAAGTGTTGGTTCTGGGTGCTTGTATTAGTTTTCTTTTTTTTTTTTTTTTTTTTTTATTATGTTATTGTGGGGTACAGTTAGGGGTTAGGCATACAAAAATATTTCGTTCAGGTACCCTTGTTGATAAGAGGTGTCTCCCCATCCTCAGATAGATACCCACCACCATTAATCCCACCCCC
>CAUYQG010077774.1:0-10796 GCA_963574415.1 Tarsius wallacei | reverse complement strand
GAGGACCACCCACCATGGTGGCTGCTGACATCTGACAAGGGCTGAGGGGATATGGTGGGAAGTATCAAAAGCATTAGCTACAGCAAGCTTCACAATCTGGAAATGCAACCAAAGTCACTAGAAATGGGAAGACTGCTCTGTCTCTCACACTCACGTCTCCCTAATCCATGGGGCTGTGCTGGGGACATGACATCCTCTCTTCACTGACCCTGGAAATGAACCCTTATAATGAACATCCTTATCACAGTTCTCTTGCCCTCATGCAACCCACTTGTGCAAATGATGCCCATGAATGTCCAATCTCAGCTGAAGCACAGCCCTAACCACCCACAAAAGTTATCCATTAACTTGTCTGTCTTCTGGAGATTAAGTGAATTAATCAAGAAGCACTGCTTGGCTCTCAATAAATATTAGCTATCATTATTATTAGCTTGAGGGTTTATGAGCAATGCCTGGTTCCCAGAAAGCAGGCTGTATGTGATTTTAAAAAATGCTAACATCATTTGGGGCTGAGATCACATGGTTATTAATTGATGGAGCCAGGATTTAGACCCAGATAACCTGATTCCCAGTCTATGGTCTAAGCCACCAAGGTCTGAAACTTCTCCAGGGGCGATCATGGGTGGTATTGATTATATCTTCATGTAATAGCATGTAGGCTCAGGGGACATAAGGGAGGCTGTAGGAATTCCCAACCAAAGCAAGCCCTCCAGGTAATCTCATTCTGCCTCTAAGCCTGAACAAGGCCAGCCACTCAGCACTGAAGAGAGACCACTTCAGGGGTTACCATCACTGAGTCCGTTGATTGCTCCCAACAGATGGAAAGGGGTGGGAGGCAGAGATGAGGTTAGGACCTCAGAGAACACTGAATAATGGTGCAGGAGTGAGAGCTTTGTAGAGACAATTTCAGCTTGGTTAGCTTTTTAGGACACTGTAAAGAAATTGGATGTGGAGGGGGCAGGTGCAGGGAGCAGCCGATGGGCCTGGAAGGCTGCCACGCCACCTGCGATGGGAGAAAGAGCAGAAGAGGAAGCTCATTAACTGTCCCCGGATCATTAGCTCTTGGTCCCCAGAGGCACAATCACCAAGTATGGACTTTTTATTTTGGCAGTCTCCCTTTGAGGGTCTCTGGGGGTTCCATCCTGGGCCAGGCCTCTCAACTCAGGAAGAAGGTGGTGCAAGCAACCCTTCCAGACAGAGGCGTCTGGTAACCATTGTTTGAACAGAATAACAAAGACTGCTGTTTACTGAATGCATCCTCTGTTCAGATGGGGAAACTGAGTCTTGGAGAGGTTAATTAACTTGTCTAGGGGTACTCAGCTTAAAAGTGGCAGAGCCAGAGATCCAAGTAAACCGTCTGCATCCCCATATTCTTAACCATGCCATTGCCCTAAGTCTTGTAAGATAGATGACAACAATCCTCCATGGCCAGCGAGAACATTCGAGAATGTATTAAACGGGTCTCAACAGCAGGCAGAGGGGTCTAGGTAGGAGGAAAGCTAGTCACAGCATGTGGGTTTTTCAAGTATCAACAGTCCCCTGTTCAGTACAGAAACCCATTCATTGACATTTATTGAGTGCCTCTTATTTGTCAGACTCTGGGGATGAAGAGGTGAATGGCAGAAACTGAATCCCAGCTCTCATGAAGAGGATGGGAGACAGTGTTAACACCAGCACCAATAACCTCACATGGAGAGGGCACTAGGAAGGAAAAAAAAGAAGGCAACACAGAGTGATGGTGACACAGGCTGAAGAGTTGCCTGGAGAGGCCTTCCTTAGAGACATTCATCTCAAGCATGAGTGGTAAGAACTCTCCTCTGGAAAGAGCTGGGGGAAGTGACTCCAAGGCAAGGGAACAACCAAAGTCCTACAGCGAGAACAGACTTGATATGTTAGAGACCTAGAAAGAAAGAGAGTATTGAGGGGGAGGGATGAGAGAACATCAATGCTGGAGCATCCCCTGCTCCACGCCTCCAGGCTTGGTGAGATGCCCTTTCTCCATCTCTCATACTTGGCAAATTCAGATCTTCTGTGTCGGGTTTGCTGAGCAGCCTCTGAGCTTCTGGCCCTGGAACAGGTTCAGGCACAAAACTGGTGCTTAATCAGTGTTCAGTGAAGAGATCTGACCTGACCCCACAGGGAGAATGTGGTCACTTGGCAGAGTTTTGGTGACAGCCCCTAAGGTCACCCGGTGGGGGAAGCAAGTCCAACTGGGAGACTGACAAGATGAGGGCAAATGCCTGGCACAGCTTCCCTTTGGGCTGGGGTTATCCAGGGCTTTCACCACAGAGTCGGGGTCCTGATCTTGGCTGCTCCAGGATAATGCCAAGTCCTGAGCCCTCTTCCTCCAGGGCCACATGGCTTGCTTGCTCCCCTCTTTCAGAACTTTTCTTAAATCTGACCTCTGGGAAGCCTTCTCTGATTGTTCCTCCCCCAATTCCTGGAACTTCTTTTTCCCTTTCCTGCTTTATTTTTCTCCAGGGCACTTATCACCTCTTACCGTGTCATATACTTTATGCATTTACTTTGTTCCTTGTTTGTCTTTTCACTACTAGAATGTAAGCTCCATAGAGGCAAGGAAGTTTGCCTTTTTGTTAACAGCTCTGCCAAGCTCAATACATATTTATTGCATGAATGAACGAATGAATGAATGATGCCAAGCCAGATTACTCATGAGGCAGAACAAGCATCATTGTGGGATACCAGTTAAGCATTGGCATCCCTGAAATAAGACTGTTTCTGGTTCAATAAACACATTCAGCATTTGCCAATTAGCACATCTAGAAGGAAGCTATTTCAACACATAGACTTTTTTGTTTTTGTTTTTGAGTTAGGGTCTTTGTCACCCAGGCTACGATACAGTGGCATGATCATGGCTCATGGCAGCCTCAACCTCCTGGGCTAAACCCATCCTTCTACCTTCGTCTCTCAAGTAGCTGGAACTACAGGCATGTGCCACCATGCCTGGCTAATTATTCTGTTTGTTTTTGTGGAGACAAGCTCTCACTATTTTTCCCAGGCTGGTCTCGAACCCCTGAACTCAAGTAACTCTCCTGCCTCACTCCCAAAGTGCTGAGATTAGAGGCATGAGCCACATGCCTCCCACACCAAAACATAAACTTTTGTTTTATGCTTTAGTGTTGTTTTTATTTTGAATTACTATATTGGTGGCCTGGGAGATGCCATAATATTTTCAATGCTTACAGCCGTTAAATCCAGTCTTAAATACTGCAGCTTTCTGTGCTGCCAAACTTTAGCTATGAGACAGAGCCACCTAGTGAAAATCCCAACTTCCATTGCCTATACATTTTTTAACCTTCTTTCTAAAAGTTAATATCCTGAAGTCAGTAACTCAGTCTTTCATGTGAATCCATCTTAACAGGCTAGGGTATAATTTGGTAAAATGCAGATTTATAGGCCCAGTAAGTCTGGGGTAGAGCCAGGGGTGGACCTTGCTACAAGAAACCCAAGTCTCACTGCTATGGGGGTCAGTTTAATGTTGGTATCCACCTGGACATGGAGCCAAAACAGAGGGACCCAAGCACCACAATGGTTAATAAAAAGCCCATATCTTTTAAAAAGTTATGAGATGTTAAAAATCCTGAAATGAAGAAGAGTTCAGGATGAGAAGATGGACACCCACCCTGAACAAAGAAGCATACTGGTTCTCCTTTGTCTCCTTTCCGCCTTCCTTATCATCCCATGTGGTATCACATGTGGCTAGTTATAATGCAGTGTAGAAGGAGACTAAAAATTAGAAAGATTGCTCAATGTTGCCCTGGAAGCTGGAACAAAACAAACAAACAAAAAATTTAGCAGGGCCTCGTGGCACTGCCTGAAGTCGCAGCTACTCTGGAGGCTGAGACAGAAGGAGTTAGAGGCCACTATTGTGACCTATAAGTCTTAGACAAAATCATCCCCTTGGAGAAAAGCTTGGGGCAAGTACTAGATGCCTAATATTAAATAGTATACTCCCCCAGTTTACCACCAGCCAGATAGGTCTTTGACATCTTTGAAACTTTCCTAGACACCAAATAAATCCAGTATAAACTGAGCTGCTAGCCAAGTCATCAGTCACGCATTTAGGCAATTTTGCTCCAAAGATGTTTCCATCCATTATCTCATTGTCTCTTCCCTGTGGGCACCTGAGTCCCAGAGTTTTGGTTGTTTGCTCAAGGCCACCCAGCAGAAGGAGTATGGTAGATGCTACTCAAGGCATCTGTGATCCCCTCTCCTCAGCTCAGGGAAAGCCTGGGTAGCACTCCAGGGAGCAATCTCAACTGTAAGGGGGAGGGCTGGCAGATAGGGGCAGGCCCACTTCACATAGCAGGGGTTCTACCCCAGTGCCCACGCAGACCAGACAAGCCTGGTAAGAGGACTGCAGGTATGGGAGCCTGAGAGTGATGGAGTGACAGCTCGCTTCTGCCCTTCCAGCATTCACTCTCTTCTCCTCTGGCATGTAAGCACCCCAGCTTTTCTTTGGGTACCCACTCTTCTCCTACTTTCAGGTGATGCAGCTGAGTGGGGGTGACCATAAGCCTAAGACCCCAGTGGTGAGCCTATTACCCCATCTTCTCAGTTTTTCCATAGTGATTGGTTCAGAGCTGAGCACATTACTCATTCCTGGCCAATCAACAAATTGTATCCTTTGGTGGGGGGGAGCAGTCAGAGTCTCCCTCTGTTGCCCAAACTGGAGTGCAGTGTCATGTTCATGGCTCACCACAGCCTCCACCTTCTGGGCTCCGGTGATCCTTCTGCCTCAGTCTCCAGAGTAGCTGGGACTAAAGGCAGTGCCATCATGCCCTGCTTTCTTTTTTTTTGGTAGAGATGAGGTCTCACTAAGCTGCCCAGGCTGGTCTCAAACTCCTGGGTTCAAGCAATCTTCTGCCTCTGCCTCCCGAAGTGTTGGGCTTACAGGCATGAGCCACCATGCACAGCCAACAAATATCCTGTTTCCGTCCTTTCTCCACAGTGATTGGTTCAGAGCTGAGTACATGACCCAGGCCCAGCCAATCAACAAATAGCATTTCACTCTCCAACTGTTTTAGGTCATTAAAAAAATCCCAAATCAAACCTAGATGACCTGGCTCTGTGTCAAGTGCTCATCACTGAATTAGTCACAATGCCCAGGAGCAGATAGATCCTGATTGGACAGGCCTGGTCAGTGGCCACCCCAGGAGCCCAGACCAAGTTAGTTGCATCTGAATACAGAGAGTGGATTGGGGTTGTCTCTTGACTCAGGAGTACCTGTCCTGTTTGTCTTGCAGATGTTTAAACATCACAAATACTTAGTTAAGGTAGGAAATAAAAACAGCCCTTGACCATCATCTCATAGAGACATCTGCCTTTGCTACTCAGTATGCATAAAAGTAAGGGCACCAGAGTTCAGTTTCTGGCTTTTCCACTCAGTGGTTGTTTGCCCTTGGAAGAGTTATTTAACATTCTGTGCCCCAGTTTGCTCATCTGAAAAATGGAGATTTGTATCTACCTCATTACAATTTTTAAGAGAATCAAAGTGCTTAGGACAGTGCCTGGCAAGAGTAATGGCTGTTGTCTTTGAAATTCTGAGAACCACTCTCTTAGATCATTCTGGCAAGCATGGTTTGGGTGGGAGTTGAGTGCAAGCCATCTCCCCACTTTGAGTCTGTGCTCTTGGGTAGGCTGGACCCTAGACATCATGCTGAATGGGGTGAAATGGAGGTGAATGGGATGCAAATGGGAAAGGCTGCAGTGAAACAGGAAAAAGGAGGTGAAATGGAAAAGAAATGAGTGGAACAGATGTGAATTAGAGGAGAGGTGGGGAAGGAACTTGGGTTGGAGAGGGAGCGAGGAGGTGGGAGATGGTGAAGAGGAGGGGTGGGGAGGTGAGACAGGACTGGATGGAGGGGGAAGAGAGAAGGGAAGTGGGGTAAAATGGGATCTGCCTCCGTATCAAGCAGACCCCCCCAATATGGCTGTCTTCTAAACATGACATCAGGGGATGATTAGGGGAGGGGACTTCAAAGTTGTCCTCCTTGGTGAGATCAACAAGAGGAAAGGGAGCAGTCACAGAACAGGTGCAGATAACACATCCCCCTAAGTGTACCTTTTGGCATTTACCCACTCAATGCTCACCAAGCCTTGTGCTCAACCTACAGAGCTTCTCCCTGGACTCAAACGTGACCTTAAACGTTCTGTGAAAACCTCAATGAAATGCTGTGACTTCCCTCCCTAGTTCTCATCCAGTAATTATTGACAGAGGCCTTCAGCCTCCCATAGTGTGAGTTCATTGATGGGCGGTCAAATCTTAGTCATTAGGTGAGGACACTGGTGGTTAGGTGACTTGTCCCCTGTCCCACATCTAGTGTGAGAAACTTAATGAGAATCTACATTTTGAGTCCCAGCTTAAATCATGCCAGAGATGGACTGACAACTGAAGTGGGAAATTGACTCCAAAGGAAAACATTTGTAAATGAATCTTGCTATTTCTCAGTCCAGAGGAGCCACTCCCACCTCAAGACACAGGCTTTTTTTTTCCTCTCCCCAGAATGGGCTTAGGACACCCCACAGAGGGTCCCCAGAGAGGGAAGCCCACAATGGAATCTTCAAATATCTGGGGAGCTAACTAAGTCCTGACATTACAGGGCTGAAGACTCACTAATGATTCCCGTGGTTGAGCAAAGCCTGGGCTGGTGGGCAAAGTGCTAGGAGGCATATAGCAAGCAAGGGGGTTGCATGTTGGGACTCTTTGGGTCGCAAGTCATAGAAATGATACCCAAACTTACTTAAGCACTCAAAAAGTGAATATATTGCTTTATATACCAAAGAAGTAGAGGAGTAGATGCTTCAGATATAAATATAGATAATCTAGATACAGATAGAGAGATATCAATGCTCATTTTTATCAAGTCTCTACGTCTCTCCATCACTTGCCTCTGATTTCCTGTGTTTACTTTATTCCCAGGCACACTAGCCCTATGTGGTAGGGAAGATGGAACTCAGAAAATTCTGTGTCAATGGGTCCTTTAATAACTAAACCCTTTTTCTCAATGTCGGTTTACATCACTCACATGCCCCACCCCCAGTACGCCTTGTCATCTTGGCTACAAGTCCCCTTTATTGGCCACGTCACTAGATTCATATGAAGAGAGGAAGGAGGAAGCAGTTTTCGATCAGATGGGGTGGTGGCTTGGAGCAGAAGTGATGACCTAAGACTCTGGAGTACCATCATCAGCAAGTGCCTCAGCCTCCCCCCCGTGCCCTCTCTATCCAATTCCATTAGTGACATTTTTTTAAAAGACCTTTTAAATTGAAGACAACTGTGGATTCACATACAGTTTTAAGAAATAGTAGGGAGAGAGAGAGAGATCACAGACTTTTTTGTCTAGTTTCCCCAACGATAGTATCTTGCATAAATGTAGTGCAAAATTACAACCAGGAAATTGACATTTACAATCTGCCAAGCTTAGATTTCACCAGTTTTACATGCACTCATGTGTATTTGTGTGTGTTTCATTCTATGTGGTTTTATCATATGCATAGATTTGTGTGACCAGTGCCACAGTCAAGATCCATCACCACTGGGTCCCTTGGGCTGTCCTTTTATAGCCAAGACCACCTGCTCCCTCCTCTATTATCTAATCTGTGGCAACCATTAATCTGTTCTCCATTTCTATAATTGTATCATTTAAGAGTGTCATAGAAATGTAACCATATAGTAGGTAAACTTTGGGGACTGGCTTTTTCTTTCACTCAGCATAATTTCCTTGAGATCCATTCAAACGGTTGCACATATCAATAGCTTATTCCTTTTTATTGCTGACTAGTAATTCATAGTATGGATGTTCACCTATTGAAGGACATTTGGATTGTTTCCAATTATTGGCTATTATAAATAAAGCTGCTGTGAACATTCATGTACAGGCTTTTGTGTGAATGTAAGCTTCCATTTCTCTGGGACAAATGCCCAAGAGTTCAATTGCCAGGTTATATGGTAAGCACATATTAATTCTGTAAGAGCTTGCCGTGATTTTTTTCAGAGTGGCTGTATCATTTTTACATTGCCACCAGCGGTGACTGAGTGATCCCAGTCTGCTGCATCCTCACCAGCATGTGGTATTATCATTAATTTTTACTTTAACCATGTCAATAGATGTGTAATGGTATCTCGTTGTAGTTCATTTGCATTTCCTAACAGCTAATGATGTTGAACATCTTATCACATGACTTTCACTGACTTTTATAAGGGAATCAATCTTAAGAAACTTTTCTCACCTGATAAATGGAGATAATAGTAGGACAAAAGTGTTTACCATACAGGGATGTTAGCAGTGTTCTCATAAAGCAACTAGCAGGCCGGGTTCCTCTCAGCACTTTGAGAGGCCAAGGAGAGTGGATTGCCTGAGCCCATGGGTTCAAGACCAGACTGGGCAACTTGGCGAGATCTCGTCTCTAAAAGAAATAAAAAATTAGCCGGGTGTGGTAGCGCATGCCTATAGTTCTGGCTACTTGGAAGGCTGAGGTGGAAGAATCGCCAGAGCCCAGCAGGTCAACGCCAGGTAGCCGTGAGTGTGCCACTGCACTCCAGCCTTGGTGACAGAGTGAGACTCCAAATCAAAAAAATTTAAAAAAAATTTTTTTAAAGCATCTAGCACATTAGTATTCAAGAAACTCTTACTATTCCTATAAGAGAGTGGTTAATAATATAGACTTCAGAGTCAAACAGAACCCCCCTCTATTGCTGAGAATCCTCTCCCTAAGCCTCACTTTATTTCTCTATAAAATGGGAAGAATAACATTACTTACCCTACAGGGTTATCATGAAACGGAAATAGATAAGACAGGCAAGACACTTAACCCAGGGCCTAATGAGTTCTTAATTCTGTTTTTCTCTCCAGTACTCAGCTTATCAGAGACTCCCAGTTAGCCTTTCTCCCCTCCTGCCCCCCCCCCGCAGCTAACATTTTATGCATGTCCCTCCATCATCTCCCAGTACACCACGGTCACTTGCTAGGGCCAGGGTAGGTAATCCCAGATACAAATTCTTCCTTCAAGCAGTGTTACTCCACCAGGGCCCTCTGCTGCTCCAAGAGAAGGAACAAAGGATTTGATCTGTGAGCTGGTTGAGATCACATTTATCTAAGAAGCTTTCAAATGAAAACTAGCATTTGTACTTATTACATTTCACCTCCAAATTTGATTACATTTCTCTCCTGCTGTAAATCTGCCATCCCTTCTGCCAGCTTATTATTAAAGCCAGGACAGAATTGGTGTAGTAATACGTAAAATTTCCATCTTGGCTTTAACATTCCAGGAAGTTACAAACCAATTACAGCCTCAGGCCCTGATGAATCACAGAGCAAAGCAAGGGACGGAGGAGGCCAGAGCCAGAACTTGAGGGAGATAGTGAGCTGGGAATCAAAGGTCATTTAAAACAAAACAGTCGATTTCAATTTGAATGTTGTGCTTATATTCACATCCCCATAAATGGAAAAGCAAATGAAACTTATTAATATGTGTAGACATGGTGTGTATGTGTGCGTGTGTGTGTGTTTGTGTGTGTGTGTGTGTGTGTTTTAGGACAACAAACGTTTTTGAAATGGTCTCAGGGTCCCCCAAATTTCAATTTGGAATGACCCAAGGAGAAAACCTGCAATCTGGTAACCAGCCCAAATGTCAGCAGTTCTTAAGTAGCTGCCTAACAAAGTGTCATCGGCACTAGCCTCGGGGCGTGTGGGTCTAATGGCACCAGTTCCAGCTTTGGGAATGGGAGCCTCTGTGTTTGAGCCCTGGCTTTGCCACTTAATATGAGAAATGTCCCCCCCCCATGCCTCTATGTCCTCACCAGTAAGATGAAGATAATAATACCCACCCCTGCTGGTTATTTTAAGGATTAAGATAAATAATGGAACTGATGTGTCAAGCACGATGTCCTGCTCGGTGGTCAATGTTATTTCATTTCTCCTTGGTCAGTGGATCCCAAGTCCAATCTGATGACCTCAAAAGGCTACAGTTTAATTAGTAGTGTGTACCTCCCTGATGGGGGTTTAGGTTCCAAGGCAGGTGGCTTTATTTTCCTTCGTGTGAACTTCTTGTTCCTGTTCCTTTCCTAAATCAAGTTTTTGGTGGGATTCAGCACCATGGACAGCAGAGATGCTCCCAGCCAGGTTATCTGCATTCCGTTCACTGACCCACAACTTGTGGTCCCTTCCGATCAGCTCATGGCTCAAAGACATCCTGTGAGCTGTTCATTTGATCTGGTGTTAGGCTGCATTCTTATAGTTCTGACTTTTGTCAGCGAAGGATATTTACATACAAGTTAATATTTCCCTTCTACAGTTCAGGGCACACATTCCTTGAGAAGAAACTCCCATCTTTTCCTTGGGGGCTGCTTTGTCTGCAGGTGTGATGCTGAGATAGGAGGGGTAGGGCAAAGGTTACTATGGAAAACTAGGAATGGGAACTGCCACGTTGACCTAGGACAGTGCAGCTTGGGTGACTTCACTTATAAAGTTTGGTTCCTGGTATCACCTGCTCCCTTATAATTTGAGGGCAGCCAAGTTGGTATAAATCTGAAAAACGAGGAAAAGAAATAAATGGAAGAATGAGTAGCAAATTCAATAGCCAGAAAAGTCAGGTCCAGGATAAAGCAGTGTGCAATGAATGAATCAAAGTGGTCAAGAATAAGACCATGAATGAGTGGGCACTAGGATGCCCTTTCTAGGTAATGCACAGAACAGGCAGGAGAAGGTATAGGATTTTTAAGGAGCTGGTCAGCCAGAATAGGTAGTGAGAACAAAAGATAACTCATCTAGGAA
>CAUYQG010077773.1:0-29769 GCA_963574415.1 Tarsius wallacei | reverse complement strand
TGAGTTGAAGTCTCACTTTGTCACAGTGGCCGCTCCTGGCCACCGCAGCCTCAACCTGCTGGGCTCCGGCGATCCTTCAGGCTTCCAAGTAGCTGGAACTACAGGCGCGCGCTACCACACCCGGCTGATTTTTTGATTTATTGTAGAGATGAGGTCTCACCAAGTTGCCCAGGTGGGTCTCGAACCCGCGGGCTCAGGCAATCCACTCACCTCAGCCTCCCAAGGCGCGGGATTACAGGCTGAGCTACCGAGCCCGGCTTAAGGTGATTTTTATTTTCTCTTTTCTAGAACTCCAGACTCACATACACAACCGAGTTCTTCACAATTCCTCTTAGATCTCACAGAGACTTTCAAACTCAATAAATTGAACACATGATTCCACTCCTAACTTCTACCACTATACCCTTGAGTTTTCTGGACTATGTTACCCTGACCCTAAATTGTTATTTCTCTACTGGTTATTATTTTGTGGTGCAAGTAATCACTAACCAGCCAGACATCTGAGCACTTTTTCTTCACTTTTCTTTGTCTTTCATGCTTCTCATCCATACCATCATGAACTACTTCCTACAAATTTTTCAAAGCCATTCACCACACCCCAACAGCTACCACTCAAGTTCAGACTATTACCTCTCACCTTGTTCTCTCCAACTGTTACCAACTGTGGGTTGTTAGTCTCTCAGTGCCATGGAATTTGACACAAGGCCAAGCAAGTTTTCCCAGACAAGGGTTATTGTGGCTTATGCTTGAGCACAAGGGAGACAGCATAGGAAGAAGAGTTCTTTGGTTGACTCCCTGTAGGAAGCTTCTCAATGTTTCTTTTTTTTTTTTTTTTTGAGTTGGAGTCTCACTCTGTCGCCCAGACTGGAGTGCAGTGGCTGCTCCCGGCCACTGCAGCCTCGACCTGCTGGGCTCCGGAGATCCTTCCGCCTCAGCCTTCCAAGTAGCTGGAACTACAGGCGCGCACTACCACACCCGGCTAATTTTTTGATTTATTGTAGAGATGAGGTCTTGCTTGCCCAGGTGGGTCTCGAACCCGCGGGCTCAGGCAATCCATTCACCTCAGCCTCCCAAAGGCGCGGAATTACAGGCTGAGCCACGGAGCCCGGCTAAGCCTCTCAGTGTTTCTTATTGGACTGGTTATCTGAATCATGCCGAGTCACTGTATGAAGAAGTGGAGTATGGGCAGTGCAGGTTCAGCAGTTGATTATGCATCTACATGTGTCAAATGATCAAAAAATGGCAGATATATTCCTTTTCAGGTGGGGATTTTATAGGGTAATGGGGCAAAATTTATAAACTGTCATAAACTGCTTTGGATAAGAGTTATGGTGAAATGTGGTGAAATGTTGCTTATCTCAGGTCTTCAAGTGGCTAGCTGGGTGGTGCAGGACTTGTGGTTAGCAGACATGGAGAAATTTGTCAGTGGGGGTGGGACTGAGTCCCTCCCCTACTGTGTCTCACTACAGCCTCTTTATTTACTTCACAGTCTCAGGTTCTGTTACCTTCATAAATATAGGACCAGGAGAAGAAAACTTTCTAGGAACTGTTAGAAATGTAATAAAACTGTCAAAAGTTCTAAGTCTTAGTCCACTGTTTTGTGACAGTTTGGGAAAAAAAAGAACCTAAAAAAAATCCAAGTAGAAAATACAACCAAAAAAAGATACAAACATTTTAATATGTCAATTGCTAATGACACGTCAATGACATCGCTTTGGGAAAAAAAGACAAATTATCAAGTCCAAATAACCTATGTATCAATAAAATCTTAAACATTCCATATCTACATTCAATTTTTCTGTGCCCTCCAAAGTCAGAGGGAATTTTTCTAACATGCAAATCATATTCCATCCCTTACTATACACCCTTCAGTGGTTCCCTATTGTCCTCAGAATAAATTTGAAACGTCTTAATTTGGCTTACAAAGGGCCACATAATTTGGCCCCCATTTATTTATCTATCCTCATAACTCCTTCATGCTCTGTCTAAACCAAACTCCTCTCAGTTTCTCAAATTCACCATGTTCTTTGCCTTTTTTTGTATTTCTCATTCAAAATTTGGTTAAAGCAGTGCATTCAATTGTTTAAGATTAGTGACTATTTAACAACTGTGTTTTGAGGGAAGGAAGTGGAAAAATCCCTGATTTACAGCATTTGATGATTTCCATTGTGTAAATCACTATGGCTGATATCAAGCTATCAAAGTGATGTCATTGAACACAAAATTGGGAAGAAATATACACAATGGTTCCTAGAGAGCAGGTGTGTTTGTGACTTCAGTACCTCACTGGGCTAAATCCTACACATCTTTCAGATTCTGGCTCGCCTGTCCTTTTCTAAGAGATTGCTTTCTTGATCATGATCATGCCGTATGCTTCCATTGCTTCCTGGTCTTCACCTGTTTGCACATGTGTCACATGAGATTGCAATTTCCTGTGCACATGTCTGAATCTACTGCAAGACTGTAAGCTCCTTAGGGGCAGGAATTGTGTCTTGTTCACCATTGTCCCTCCATAATCTTCAGAGTGCTTAACACATAGTGGTCCTTCCAAAAGTACTTGTTGAATAAATGAGTGAACAATTAAAAACCAATAATAATAACAGAGAGCAAGTACTTACTTTGTGCCAGTCACTGATAAACTAATTAATTTGTTTATCTTATCTCATTTAACTTTCCCCAAAACCCTATGTTAGAGATATTTGATTATTGCCATTTTTCAGATGAGAAAGGCTGAGGCAGCAGAGCAGTTAAGTAACTTGCTCAAAGTCACACAGCTAGAAAGTAATGGAGTCCACATACAAATTCATGCAGTGTGATTCTACCTTGAATACTTATCCTGTATGTTATACTGAATTATTTAGTTTTGGGTGAATAAAACTAGCAGTTTTTGCATTGCTGGCTTCTGTGAGGAAGATTTAATATCTAAGTCTCTTTTAGAGCAGCTACAGAGGGACAGACTCTCTCAAACACTGTCACTGACATTAAATTAGTGCAAAGTTAATGGTAAACAATTGGCAACATGGCCTCTTAAAATATTCATTTACTTTTCATCAGTAATTCCAGTTATCAGAAAATAATCAGAAATATGGACAACACTTTGGAGTCAAATTTTATTTTATTTTTTTTTTGAGTTGGAGTCTTACTGTTGCCCAGACTGGAGTGCAGTGGCCGCTCTGGGCCACTGCAACCTCGACCTGCTGGGCTCCGGTGATCCTTCTGCCTCAGCCTTCCAAGTAGCTGGAACTACAGGCGCATGCTACCACGACCGGCTAATTTTTGATTTATTGTAGAGATGAGGTCTCGCCAAGTTGCCCAGGCGGGTCTCGAACCTGTGGGCTCAAGCAATTCACTCACCTCAGCCTCCCAAGGCGCGAGATTACAGGCTGAGCCACCGAGCCTGGCTGGAGCCAAAATATTATTGCTAATGATTTTGTAACTGACCATGTAGAAAGCCAATCACTGAGATAAGAGTATTACCAGGGAAGAAGACTTTTTATTTGCATGATATCAGCCAAAAAGAATGAGAGATTGCCTCAAATTCATCTCTCTGTCCCATTGAAGTCAGGGGTTTATACAGTGGGACAGGAATGTAGAAAACAGGAATTGGGGAGGGGTAAGGAAGAGATGTTGGTAAGCAGGTAAGGTCTGGCATCTCATTGTCTGAATGTGGTGATCTGATGAGTTTTAGTTATTTCACTACATAGGCTTGAGTGTCAGTTTGCCTGAGAAAGAAACTTAGACAAGACAAATGTAAGTTTCAAACTTTAAAAATGGAAGGTCAAATCCTATGTTTATTACAAACAAAAACCAAAAACCAAAAAATTGTAACCATTACTTCTATGAGGAATTTGAGCCAGTTGCAATTTAAAAAATAAAATATTTACTTTAGAATATTTTTATATTTACAGAAAAGTTTCAAAGATAGTACAGAGGGTTTTCATATACATCACATCCAGTTATTCCTAATATGAACATTTTATGTTAGTATGGTACATTTGTCACAATAAATATCGATACCTTGTAAGTGACTAAAATACATGCTTTCTAAAGTTTTCCTTGGTTTTTACCTAATAACATTTTACTGTTCCATGATCCCATTTAGGATATTATTGCATTTAGTTGTCATGTCATTTTAGGCTCTTGTAAGCTGTGAGTTTTTCAGAGTTTCCTTGTTTTTTATGACCCTTGGCAGATTTGAGGAGTACTGATCACATGGCTTATAGGACACCTCTTTTTTGGAAATTTTCTGATTTTTTAAAATATGGTTATATTGAGATTTTTTTGAGGAAGACCACAAAGATAAACCTTTTCAAGGGTGTGTACTATGAACATGACTCAACTTTTGGTGTTGAGGTGGTGTTCGTCATGTTTCTCCAGTGGCAAGTCACTCTTTCCCCCCCACGTTCCATACTCTACTCTTTGGAAGAAAGTCACTATGAGCAGCTCACATTTAAGGGGTTGAAAATTAATTACCCACCTTAAGGGCAGAGTATTTACATAAATTACTTGGAGTTTTTCTGTATAGAAGATGTGTCTATTTTTCCCTCTTAAATTAATTTATTTATAAGTGTATAAGCATATAGACATTATTTTATATTTTGCATTATAATCCAATACGACTCAATTTTGTTGTTTAAATTGTTCCAGTTTTGACCAAATTGTTCCAGTTCTTTTAGCTGATTCTGTATTCCTTTGACATGGCCCATTATTGCATTTTTTAAAAGCAGTTTCCTTACTTTCTGGAATGACTAGTTTCTTTGGGCTCACCTTATACGTTTCCTGCCCCAGACCTACAATCTGCCATACATTCAAGGAGCCTTTCTTTTTTGTGTTGAAGAACGGTATTAGAAACTGAGACTTGGGCATCAAGTGAACTTGTTGCTACTGGAGTGTTGGTACTTTGAAGTTCTCTCAGATGACAGAATAAGGAAATAGATGTGTATGTACTAGCCCTTGAATATACACATACTTATAAATGTTTCTATGTGTAACCATTTGTATTCATGTTAAGCTAAACATGAGTTCATACTGATGGCTCTAACTCTAATCTTTTACCCCATGGGTCATTTTAGGGTGGTCCTTGATTATCTGTGACCTCACACTTGAACAGGGAGAAATCTAGCTATTATCCATTGTCTGTTTACTTAATTTTTCAATTACAGTATATGTATACCATGATTTCAGAATGGTCAATTCATATCCCCATGGAAACAACTTTGTCAATAAGAGTAGAATGCTTATGTGTATTTTCTTTTCCCTTTAGTCTTACAGATTCCACTCATTTCTAAGGTTATTTAGGTCAGAACATTTTCCCTTCCCCTTTAGCAACATTATGAATTTAAGATTCATCTATGTCTTTGCAGTGGTCTTGATATTTCATTTCTTTTATTACTGAACAGTATTACATTGTATGAATGTACCACAATTTATCCATTCACTTGTTGAAGGACACTTTAGTTGTTTCCAGTTTTAGATGATTGCGAATTTCCAATGGTTTTACAAAATTATTGAAAACAAAGAAATATTCAACATTGAGTGAATGTTTGAATACATAATTGTACATCCATAACATGATATGTGAGGTTCTGACAATTAAGTTTGTGAATTCATCCTAGAATAAGCGCTACATACCTCACTGCTAAATATCACTACCGTAACCTTCAAAGTACTCCCCTTGGGAAGGTATGCACCAATGCCAGCACCATCAAAGCAATTTTGGAACTCTTTTTCTGGAACGGTCATCAGAGTTGTTGTTGTATTACCTTTGATATCCTGAATATTATCAAAATGTCTTTCTTTCAATATTTCCTTTATCTTCACATAAAGAAAAAAGTCACTGGGGGCTAGATCAGGTGAAAAGGGAGGGTATTCCAATGCAGTTATTTGTTTACTGGCTAAAAACTCCTTCACAGACAGTGCTGGTGAGCTGAGGCATTGTTGTGAAGCAAGAGCTTTTTTGGGACCATTTTTTGCATAAACTTTTCTCCTGCCAAGGTTTTCAGTTAAGATTTTCCTGCTTCTCTATTGATCTTATTTGGTCTGCTACGCTTTTCACAGTCAGCCAAGGATTTTGATGCACAATTCAAGGAATGTTTGCAATGTTTTCATCAGTTCTGCTCATTTTTGGCCATCCTGACCTCTCTTCGTCTGTGGCACTTTCTCTCCCCTCAGAAAAACATTTAATCCAGTTGTGCATTGCTGTTTTTCTTCATGGCATTATCCCTATAAACTTGGACTAACATGTCCCTGATTTCACTTCCACTCTTGCCAAGTTTAACAAGAAATGTAATACTTTTTGTTGCTCTAATTCAAGCTCCAACATTTTCGCAATGGCGCACAAAAACATACAACAACAATAATGAATGCCCCTCAGCAAGTCTTTGCCACATGTTGATATGAACACAGCTGTGAGTCACTGATATATTAAGGTCATGAAAGCTTACCCTGTTGTTTGTACAGTACTGCCAATGTGGCACATGGTGGAAAGTTTGTGAACTTAATTGTCAATCCTCATATTAAAATAGTTCTAATAGCAATGGAAAAATAAATTTAGGGCATAAAGATTATAGATTCAGTATGTTCGTAATTATATGAAACATGAATATGTATCTATATCTGGAAGGAAATACAATACATGTTCCTGGATGTTATCCCTGGGGATTGGAATAATACTTGATAGTTACTCTTAAAATAGCTTTCCATTTTTTTCTCCTGGGCTAATTATTACTTTTTACTAGCAAAAAGGTAAAATTAATTTCTAAATTATAAATCATGCTCTAGATTTTGTAGGAAATTAAGTTGTGCATATTCATTGGAATTTTTTTCTACTTATTTCCTTTTTTTTTTTTTTTTTTTTATTCAGGGTCTCACTCTTTTCCCTAGGCTGGGGTGCCATGGCATGATCCAGGCTTACCACAGCCTTGACCTCCTGAGCTCAGGAGATCCTTTTTGTCTTGCCTTCCGAGTAGCTGGGACTATGGGTGTGTACCATCACAACCATCTAATTTTTTAATTTTTTTTTGTAGAGTTGAGGTCTTACTATGTTGCCTAGGCTGGTCTCAAACTCCTGGGCTCAAGCAATCCTCCCACCTTGGCCTCCCAAAGTGATGAAATTACAGGCATGAGCCACTGTGCCTGAACTTATTTCAATTTTTGAGGATTGGTTTTCTGGATCAGTTCTTCTAATGCTGTAGATTCATTTTTTACTTTTCTGGCTGTCTAAAACCTCTAAGAGTTGTTATGCAACTTTGTACTGCCTTCAAACCTTCCTCTTCAAATCTCATTAAAACCATGACAGATGTTACCAATTAGACCCTCTCACTTTCTAGATAACAGCAGTACATTTTACGCATGTGGCAGGCAGGACCTTCATTTCCTAGAACACCTTGCATATCATTTTTATAAATAAGTTTATTCACATTCTTTTGGTTCTGGGTGTCGTAGAGCTCCCAATTTATTACATTTTGAGGTATTTTTATAGTGATGGGTGAAGAACACAATTTCTACTATCTACTATTTCTTTCATGGAAAGAAAAAGAGGATAAAAAACTAAGTTAAAATGAGTGTCTGTAAACTTAGCATACTACTTTTGAAAGTATAACTGCTTCAGTCACTTCAGCCAGCTGTATTTCTCCATCAAGGAAAAAGTAATGAAGAAAATTCATTGTGGGTATGTAGGTGGATGATTACAAGAATAATAGAAAGTACACGCTCTCATTTCTTGCCCTTTTTAAGGAGCTCTTAAATTTTTGTTTTAAATAAGTTTGATATAACATTCATTTCCATGGAACATTGCAAACTATTTAGACAAACCTTATTTCTTTTGGAATATTATAAATTCATTGTATTTTCACTAGATATGAAGACTTTAATTTTAAGATGTCTTCCCCCTCAGTGTTAGGGACACTGGGAAAAATGTTTACATTAATTTAAACTCACACCCCTAATCACCTTGGAAGTTCTGCAATTAACTGATGAAAATAGATACATCTAGCCAGCTGTGAACACCTGGGCTCTGCTCTTGACAGTTTCCTTTGGAAGGAATCACCTTTGAAATGGAGGGAGAACCACATGCCAACAAGGTATGAAATGGTTCTTGCCAATTTCTGACTCAGCAGTGGTTTCCCTTAATGCCTAATTCTTCTGGAAACCATGGATGCAAGCCAATGGAGGTTGGTTAACATTTTCTGAGCCTCTACTTTGTTACAAGCAGTATGTCAATTGCTGGATTAGGGAAGATGAAAAAACCTTGTCAATCTGTCTTTTCAAGGAGTTCATAGTCTAGCGAGAGAAGTAAAAACACAATAGTTCTCTATAAAACTAGATGGTAAGTGACATTCTAGACATGGAAAACTTGACATTGTGGTATGCAGAGGAGACAGTCACCCCATGTTCCCAAGTCTCCTTCTCTCTCTCTTTTTTTAGCTCATTGGAAGAAGAAACTTATTCAGTTTTTTAAAGTTCAAAGCAGAACTTTTGGACATAGATCATTGCCAATATTTTACCACATGTTGGAAGTCAATGTGTCAGTTGCATGACCACCTTTTCTGAGGAGGTAAAGACACTGGAAAGGATCTTATAGAGTCATTCCCAACTGCTTGCCCATAGCATTTCTTTAATTTTCTATCATTTCCGGGTGTCAGAGATGGCCCTGGAATAACTGGATAACTTGAGGACTTCTGAACATTTGGGTAACTTTACAACTAAATGCTATGAATCCCATTAACAAAAGCCACAAATTGTTTTTGAAGAAGGAAGTCTAATCTCCATAGTCTGTGTACGGACCTAAATTTGTTAGAGGGAAAGGAAGGGAACTACCTTAAGTAGCGAGACTGGTTCATGCTTCATAGGACAAGTTCCCCCACCCCAGGCATAAACCTTTCTTTGTTGTGCATTTGTTTGAAAGCAATATACAATGGGAAAGCACTGGCTATATATTATCATATGCATTCAGAAACATGAGATTGTATTTGAAGTGAAAGACTGATACAGCTTCTATTGGCCACAGACGTGCGGGACTCATGTCAGCAGGTGGAAATAATCCAGCCATATATACAGGTAGATGTTTTATGTAAGGAAGATGTTCAACAGGCAAAATATATATGTGGGTTTATTATGGATATATCCAATTACCTTCCTATATTTTTTGCATGACATATTTCCATTGATGTACCTTAACAGACATTATGAATTGCTGTGAGCAAGAAGTCCTACCATTATTTCAACCGTGTTTTGATAAGCAGTCCTTAACTTACAATGGCTCTGCTTTCTAAGAGTAAAGATGAGGACCACTTTCTGGACTTCACATGGTATAACCTCCCAGTAACAATACCGCTGACATAAAAGTGGAAAGTGGAGGCCCTTATTTATTTACTGAGTTGGGCTCTTACTCTGTCACCCAGGCTGGAGTGTAATGGCATGATCACTGCTCCCTGCAGCCTCAACCTCCTGGGCTTAGGCAATCCTTCTGCCTCAGCTTTCTGAGTAGCTGGGACTACAGGTGTGTACCATGACACCTGGCTAATTTTTAAATTTTTTGTGGAGACTGGGTCTCACTATGTTGCCCAGGCTGGTCTTGAACTACTGGGCTCAAGCAATGCTCCCACCTAGGCCTTCCAAAGTGCTGGGATCACAGGCAAGAACCACTGTGCGTAGGCCCTGGTTTATTGGATTGATTGATGCATCAGTCTGTGCTTCTCAAGTTTTTGTTATGCAAATTTAAACACAGCATAAAAGTATAAAGGATATTATTTTGAAAACACGATTCAGTTTGAGTAAGTCATAACATTTTGCCATATTTGTTTTCGACTTTCAAAAGCTCATTAAACATCATAAGAAAGTGTTTTCTTGGCAAGAACCAAGCTCTCTTACCGCTTGTGCCATATTCAAAAGGAATTCTTTGTTTCTAAATTCCTTCAAACTTTGAAATTGGCTTGACTGAGCTTTCATGGTTGGGTTCCTGCTATCCTCTTTGGCCTCTCTGTCACCTCTGCTCCTCACCAACCCCAAATATACTACCCTCCAGTCATAGTGTATATTGTTCAGTTTCTAGAAGAAACCTTACTCTTGCATTCCCTTATTTTAGCAATGCTGTTCCTGCTACCTGGAACACCTTCCCATCTGTTTTCTCTAATGAGCAATTACTACCCAGATCTTAGTCTATATGTCCTCTGAAAGTTTCACGCAACACCCAAGTCAGGCGCCTTCCTAAGAGTTCTCCCTCCAGTGGAGTGTTTTCTCTTTTCCGTGTCAGACATTGACTAAAACAGTGAGAATACTAAACGTGGTAGATAACAGTTAGTAAAGAAATAAAACTATATATTTTGATATTTGTGCGCATTTTTGAGAATTTGCTTGAAATAAGTTTATTTGATAATAAGTTGAAGACTACTAAGTCATTGAAAAGATATATTTATTTGACTTAGATTAAAATAGAGGGGAGGTGCGTTCAGAGAATGTTGTTGTTGCTCTTTACAAAGAGAGAGGAAAAGGAACCCGGTTGAAACTAAACAATATGCGGTCATACAGAGCTTTTTAGATAAAGTTAAAGATGGTTGGGGGGGGGAACAACTAATTTTGAAGTTTTGTACTTTAATGCTATTTTTTTCTTCTTTGTGTGGATCTCCTACTACTTAAGGTGGGCCTTTAGTTTGAAAATAGCTTTATATGTATGTTTATGTTTGAAGGAAGTGACATATGAGGAGGGACCCAAAAAACCCTGAAATTATACTTTGGAGAGCAGGCTCCTTGTAGTACAGGCTTCCCCCACTGGTTAAGTGTTCTAGGAACCCAAAGGAATCAGTGTACCAGTGAGAGTTGTTGTGAGAGGTTGTGTTTGACTTCAGTGAAATTTTTTTGGAGTTTTTTTTTTAATATTGTACTACAAACTGCTTACAATATGCTTTTATTCTCACATGTCTTACTTCAATCACCTTCAAAGTGCCCTTTATGTGATGCAATAAACCTATTGAGCCGCTTTTCCCACTGTTCCAAATAGTTTTGAACTCATCAATTCATTTATTTATTTTAAAGATGTGGGGTACAATTTATTTATTTTATTTATTTTAAAGATATGGGGTACAATTCAGGATTAGGTACAAAAGTGGTCATCGTACAGGTGAAGTTTGGGCCTTCCATTGGTCCTCACTTTGCCTGGTTTGGAATCAGGTACCCTTATAGACATTGTGTACTCCTTCCATTCCCCTGGCAGTTTCTGGCTACTGCCAATCCCTTTCTTGTAATATTATTGGTGCTATCGTAAATGTTCAGGGTCCACTTATGAGTAAGAACACGTGGTACTCAGCTCTTCCTTTCCATGATAGATCACAATGTGCTTGCCTATTTCATGATGGGTGATTTACCAGTGCACCTGCCACGTGGCACTGAGTGTTCAGTAGTTTTTGACCCAAAAGGACATAACTCCCTTGCCCCACCCTCCCTATTCACCTGATCTCCTTTGGAGTCATTTCTCCCCACAACCCCTGATGAAAAAAGCCCTCAAAGGAAAATGTTTCGCTAAGGTGGAAGAGGTGAAACAAAAAAGGGCAGAAGCACTAAAAGGCATCAAAATTGATGAGTTCAAAACTATTTGGAACAGTGGGAAAAGCGGCTCAATAGGTTTATTGCATCACATAAAGGGCACTTTGAAGGTGATCGAAGTAAGACATGTGAGAATAAAAGCATACTGTAAAATAAATATATTTTAGGTTTTTGGCGTCCCCTCTCATATATGATTACTATTCTTGTTTCTAAGATGTACTGTGATCATATATGAGGAGTTTATATACTGAGGGAAAATCTCAACCATTTGGAAGCTCACATCAGAACTCTCAAAGATGCTCCCAGTTTTTTTCTTTGTTATGCTATATGTGGATTCTGTCACATCCATCAAATTGATGAAGGTTTAGAGCACTCTTGGTAATACAAGAAGGTTCTAATGACATTTGATAGAATGTGTTTTGACTTCTGCTAGTACTTAATGCAATCAATAGAATAGATGTATTCACCATTAGTAAGTCATTTAAAGCTCTTATAAACAAAGCACCAGATCTGTGTTTTTTGAAAAATTCATTTTATTTTAAAGATGTGGAGTACAATTCAGGATTATGTATACAAGTAGTCATCGTATATGTAAAGTTTGGGCCTCCATTTGGTCCCCACTTTACTGATTGAGATCAGGTACCCTTATTGATGTTATGTGCCTCCCCTCCCCTGGCAGTTTCTGACTAAACTGCCAATCTCTTTCTTATAGTATTATGGTAAATGTTCAGGGTCTGCTTATGAGTGAGAACATGTGGTACTCAGTACTTTGTTTCTATGATAAATCACTGAGTATTTAGACTCTGAATCCAGCCAAGTGTGTGAAGTGCATAATTTTGTTCTCCTTTATGACTGCATAGTATTCCATAATGTATATGTACCACATTTTTAAATTCAGTCCAGTTTTGGTGGGCAGCACAGTTGGTTCTATGTTTTTGCTGTTGTGAATAATGCTGCAATAAACATGCATGTGCAGGTATCTTTTTTGTAGAGTGATTTAAGTTCCTCTGGGTATATTCCCAGAAAGGGGATTGCTGGGTCATATGGAATGTCAATTTCTAGTTCTTTTAGGAATTGTCACACTGTTTTTCATAGAGGTTGAACTAATGTGCATTCCCACCAATAGTGTAGAAGCATTCCCTTTTCTCCTCATCCTTGCCTGCACCTGTTGTTTTTGTTTAATTAATGATAGCCAACTTACTGGAGTTAGGTGATATCTCAGTGTGGTTTCGATTTGCATTTCTCTGATGATTATTAAGGCTGAGTTTTGCCCACTTTTTTTTTTTTTTTTTGAGTTGGAGTCTCAATCTGTCACCCAGACTAGAGTGCAGTGGTCACTCCTGGCCAATGCAGCCTCGACCTGCTGGGCTCCGACGATCCTTCCGCCTCAGCCTTCCAAGTAGCTGGAACTACAGGCACGTGCTACCATGCCCGACTAATTTTTTGATTTATTGTAGAGATGAGATCTCACTTGCCCAGGCGGGTCTCGAACCCGCGGGCTCAGGCAATCCACTCACCACAGCCTCCCAAAGCGCGGGATTACAGGCTGAGCCACCAAGCCCAGCTGTGTTTTGCCCACTTTTTAATGGAGCTGTTTATTTTTTCCTTTCAGCACGTCTGAGTTACTTATAGATCCTGAATGTTAGGTCTTTGTCAGATATGCAGTTGGCAAATGTTTTTTCCCATTTTGTGGGCTGTCTCCCTGTTCTCTTAATAGTTTTTTTTTTGCTTTGGAGAAGCTTTTCAGTTTGATGAGGTCCCACTTTTCTATCTTACCTCTTATGGCATGGGGTTTTGGTCAGGAATTGGTTGTTTATTCTGACTTTCATAAGGGTGTCTCCTGCATTTTCTAAGATTCTTAAAGTTTGGGGTTTTATGTTTAGATCTTTGATCCATTTGTAGTTGTTTTTGTATATAGTGATAGGCAGGAGTCCTGTGGTCAGCCAGTTTTCCCAACACCTCTCCCCAGTGGTTGCTGGAGGCTTTGCTGAAGATGAGTTGGTTGAGAAATTGAGGTTTTGCTTCCAGAATCTCTATTCTGTTCCATTGCTCTATATGCCTTTTCTTGTACCAATACCAGGTTGCTTTGATTATTGTAGACTTATAATAAAGTTTAAAGTCTGGAAGTATGACATCTCCCACTTTGTTTCTTTTGCTAAGGATTGTATTAGCTATTTGTGGTCATTTATGTCTCCATATGAATTTCTGTATTGTTGTTTCCAATTATGAGAAGAATGATGTTGGTAATTTAATGGACATAGCATTGAATCTGTAGATTGCCTTTTGTAGGATGGACATTCTGTTTTTTTTTTTTTTGAGTTGGAGTCTCACTCTGTCGCCCAGACTGGAGTGCAGTGACATGCTCCCGGCCACTGCAGCCTCCATCTGCTGGCTACGGTGATTCTTCTGCCTCAGGCTTCCAATTAGCTCGAACTACAGGTGCGCACTACCACGCCCGCCTAATTTTTGATTTATTATAGAGACAAGTTGCCTGGGTGGGTCTCGAACCTGCGGGCTCAAGCAATCCACTCGCCTCGGCCTCCCAAAGTGCTGGGATTACAGGCTGAGCCACAGAGCCCAGCCGTTGAATCTTCCAATCCATGGGCATGGAATATTTTTCCATTTGTTTGTGTCATCTTTGACTTCCTTGAGCAGTGTTTTGTAGTTTTCGTTGTAATGATCTTTCACTTCTCTGGCTAGGAAGATGCTGGGGTATTTATTTTTTGTTGTTGTTGCTGTTGTGAATGAGGTTGTACTTTTTTATTTGATTCTCTGCCTGCTTGCTGTTGGTATATAAGAATGTCTTGAACATTGATTTTGTACATTGAGACTTTGCCAAAATCCTTTATCAGTGCAAGGAGGTTTTTGACAGATTCTCTTGGATTTTTGAGGTATAGGGTCATATCATCAGTAGAGAGGAATAACTTGACTTCCTTTTCTCCTATTTTGATACCCCTGATTGCCTTCTCTTGACTGATTGCTCTAGCTAGGACATCCACCACTACATTAAACAGGAGGCATGAGAGTGGAAAGCCTTGTGTTGTTCCAATTTTCAGGGGAAATGCTTCAAATATCTGTCCATTTCACAATAAGTTGGCTGTGGGTTTATCATAGATGTCTCTTACTATTTGAAGGCATGTTCCCTCTATGCCTAGGTGTTCAAGGGTTTTTATCAAGAAGGGGTGCTGGATTTTATCAAAAGTTTTTTTCACATCTAATGATATAATCATGTGGTTCTTGTTTTTACATCTGCTGATGTATTTAATTACATTTACGTTGTTGTGGATGTTGAACCAGCTTTGCATCCTGGAGATGAAGCTTATTTGGTCATGGTGGATAATATTTGAGATGTGTTGTTGGATATGATTTGCTAGAATCTTGTTGAGAATGTTTGCATCTATGTTCCTCAGGGATATTGGTCTATAGTTCTCATTCTTTGTTGGATCATTACCTGATTTGGGTATCAGTGTGATGTTAGCTTCATAAAATGATTTGGGGAAAGTTCTATCTTTCTTGATTGCCTAGAATACTTTCAATAGCATTGGCATCATTTCCTCTTTGTATGTTTTGTAGAATTTTGCTGGAAATCCATCTGATCCAGGGCTTTTTTTTGTAGGTAGTTTTCTTATGACTGAATTAGTTTCCTGGGTTGTTATTGGCCTATCTAGGATCTCAATTTCTTCTTGTTTCAACCTTGGGAGGTTGCGTGATGTTAGAAATACCTCCATTTCATTTAGTTTATGAAGTTTGTTTCCATACAGGTGTGCATAGTAATGTCTGATAATCTTTTGTATTTCTTCAGGATCAGTTGTGACTTGATCACTTGCATTTCTAATTGTGTTTATTTGGACCTTTCCTCTCTTTTTCTTGGTCATTCTTGCTAGGGGTCCATCAAACTTACTTATCCTTTCAAAGAACTTTTCTTTTTGTTTCGTTGATTTTTCCTATGGTATTTTTGTCTTCTATGTCCTGTATTTGAGCTTTTACTTTGGCGATCTGGATTCTTCTGCTAAAGTTAGGGTTTTGGGGTCCTTGCCGTTACAGTTTCCTTCGGTGCTTTGTTAGGCTGTCAACTTCTTCTCTTTCTATTTTCTTGATATGTGTGTGTAGAGATATAAATTTCCCTCTTAATACTGATTTCATGGTATCCCAGAGGTTTTGGTAAGATGTTTCTTCTCTTTCATTTGTTTCCAGGAATCTTTTAATTTCTGTTTTGAGTTCTTTTTGAGACTTTGCCAAACCTGGAGTTGTTCAGCATCATGCTGTTTATGCCCATGTCTTTGTGTGTTTTGGGGAAATTGTGTTGGTGTTGATATTTATTTTTATTCCACTATGGTCTGAGAAGATGCTTGGCAATATTTCAATCTTGTGAAATTTGTTTATGCTTGATTTATGGCCAAGGATGTGGTTGATCTTGGAGTGCTTTCCATGTGGTGATGAGTAGAATATATATTTTGTGGTTGTTGAGTGGAGTGTACTGCAGGTATCTACTAAGTCCATTTGATCAAGCATCTACTAAGTCCATTTGATCAAGCATTCTGGATCTCTTTGTTAATTTTTTTCCTCAATGATCTATCTAGGGTTGTGAGTGGAGTATTTAAGTCACCAGCTGTGACAGTGTTAGAGTCAATATCTTTTTTTGGTTTACTTAGTAGCTGCATTATAAAAGCTGATGCTCCTGTGTTGATGCATATATATTACCAGATTTGTTTAATAATCTTCATCGGGTCTCTCAGTTTCTACTTGTATGCCTACCATCAGAAGCTTATTACCTTCAAATTGGTCTGTTTTTATCATTGGGCAACTCTAGTTTAAAAGCCTTTTTTTATGTTAGTGTAAAATCTGACTTTTTGTAAACTTCACTGATTTTGTTCTTGGGGCAACACAAAACAAGGCTACTTCTCTTACTTAATGGAATTTCACATATATAAATGCAATTCAATTCTTATATTACTTCTTTCCTAACTAAACATTATCTAAGTTCTTTTGACTCTCATATGAATTGAACTATCTTTTACTGATTAAATCATTTTTTAATGTCATAGATACTGTACACTTGACTTCATAGAATTACTTCTTTTACTGTAAATTCTGTGGTTAAATTATCATTCCCAACTCTCGGACACTTGTTAAGTAATCACCTTTCCAAAAAAATTTGTTTTCTTTCCAAAGAAAATGTAAATATTTTCAATTGTAGAGAGCTATAACCTCTTTAATAACTCTGTGAGTTTCACCAGCAATACATTCTTCCTTCATATATGTATATATCTTTTTAGGTGAGAAAGTAGGATTTTTTAAGAAGACAAAATAGTTCTCACAGCAAGAGGGGACCTGAATGAAGGTTGCCCACTTTTTCATTTCTTTAATGTTATCTTCTAGATTCACAGAGTCTACCAACTTGGGACTCCTGGCAGAGGTGTTTTGTCAAAGAGTATGTCCAAGGAAATAATGGCAGTGTGTCCCAGAAAATGTATTTCAACTGTCTTCTGGTGAATGAAATCTTATTAGATGGATATGGTTTTCTATAGAATGGTTTTAAATGGAAAGCTAATGAGTCTATTGCCAGTGAGAATAAAGACTTCATCCAGAAGAAAAAATATATTTTGAGTGAGTGGGTTAAGTCATAGGTCTCCAAACTAGGCTTGGCAGACACTCTGAGAGTGCCTTCATACAAATGCCATGGAGGGATGTGTGTACAATGGTAGCATCTACCTCAACTGAGGCTGCTCCACTTTTTAAAATTTTTTATTTTATTTTAAAGATGTGAGGTAGAATTCAGATTTAGGTATATAAGTGGTCATTGTACAGATAAAGTTTGGGCCTCCCTTTGGTCCCCACTTTGCCTGGTTTGAGATCAGTTATCCTTATTGATGCTATGTGCCCCCCTCCCTTCCCTGGCAATGTCCTACTACTGCCAATTCCTCTCCCATTGTATTATGGTAAATGTTCGCTTATAGGTGAGAACATGTGGTACTTAGTTCTTTGTTTCTGTGATAGATCACTCAGTATGATAGACTAAATCCATCCAAGTTGCTGCAAAGTTCATAATTTTGTTCTTCTTTATGATTGCATAATATTCCATCATGTATAAGTACCACATTTTTTTAATCCAGTCGAGTTTTGGTGGGCAGCACAGTTGGTTCCATGCTTTTGTTATTGTGAATAGTGCTGCAATAAACATGCATGTGCAGGTATCTTTTTTGTAGAGTGATTTAATTTCTTCTGGGTATATTTCCAGAAAGGGTATTGCTGAGTCATATGAAAGGTCAATTTCTAGTTCTTTTAGGAATCACCACACTGTTTTCCATAGTGGTTGAAATAGTGTGTATTCCCACCAACAGTGTAGAAGTATTCCCTTTTCTTTGCATCCTTGCCAGCATCTATTGTTTTTGTTTTGTTAATGATGGCCATTCTTACTGGAGTTTTGTATCTCAGTGTGGTTTTGTTTTGCATTTCTCTGATGATTAGTGAGGCTGAGCATTTTTTCATGTTTCTGTTGGCTGCTGGTATGTCTTTTTTTTGAAAAGTGTCTATTCATGTCTTTTGCCTAATTTTTAATGGGGATGTTTGTTTTTTTCCTTTTGGCACATTTGAGATCCTAGTAGATCCTGGATGCTAGGCCTTTGTCAGATATGCAGTTAGCAAATACTTTTTCCCATTCTGTGGACTGTCTCCCCACTCTCTTGATGGTTTAGTTTGCTTTGCTTTTTCAGTTTGATGAGGTCCCACTTGTCAATATTATCTCTTCATGGTATGGGTTTTTGGTGTTTTGATCAGGAATTGATTGCCTATTCTGATTTCCATAAGGATGTCTCTTGCGTTTTCTAAGATTCTTATAGTTTGAGGTTTTATGTTTAGGTCTTTGATTCATTTGGCGATTATTTTTGTGTATGGTGATAGGTAGGGGTCCTGTTTCATTCTTTTGCATGTGGTCAGCCAGTTTTTCCAACACCATTTGCTGCATAGGTTCTCCTCTCCCAAGTGGTTGTTGTTGGAAGCTTTGTTGAAAATGAGTTGGCTGATAAATTGAGGTTTTTCTTCCAGAATCTCTATTCTGTTCCATTGGTCTATATGCCTATTCTTGTATCAAAACCAGGCTGTTTTGATTATTGTAGCCTTATAATAAAGTTTAAAGCCTGGAAGTATGATACCCCTGCTTTGTTTCTTTTGGTAAGGATTGTGTTGGTTATTCTTTCTCGTTTATGTCCATATGAATTTCTGTATTGCTTTTTCCAGGTCTTAGAAGAATGATGTTGGTAGTTTAATGGGTATCACATTAAATCTTTAGATTGCTTTTGGTAGGATGGATATCTTAACAATGTTGATTCTTCTAACCCATGAGCATGGAATATTTTTCCATTTGTTTGTGTCATCTTTGACTTCTTTGAGCAGTGTTTTACAGCTTTCATTGTAAAGGTTTTTTACTTCTCTGGTTAGGGGCTGCTCCACTTTTATAAATAAATAAATAAATAAATAAATAAATAAATAAATAAATAAATATTTTAAATTGGGCCTTGTCATGAAATTTAGTTGAAGAGATGCTTCTGAAACCCACTGAAGTCTTTTGATTATCTTGGGTATTATTTTAGGATTTTTCCTTATAAATAGTGGAATATTTTCATCAAGCCTCTTGCTAAAGCTGGGATCCTTTGTTAAATTGAGGCTTTATCCCTAACGATTAATAAAGATGCCACTTACAAGGGCTAATGACAGTAAAGGAAGAAGTGAAGATTAGGAATAGGTAAACTCAGGAACTGCTAGAACCCTGCTGTCATGCAAATGTCCTTGATAATCAAGAAAGGGGAATGAAATTACAGTTCATGTGGCTGTATAGAAACTGAATTGTTCCTATAGAGAATGCTTTCTAAAGGTTCCCCAAGGCTGTGCAGCTCTTTAAATCAGCAAGCCATTTTTATTTTCAACCACAAAGTGGAAAAAAGCACTTTCTTTTTTCTTTTTCTCTTTCAAGAAATCCAAACTGTACGTATTGTTGAGTCACCCTATCTCTCTTTGAGGAAGGAAATGCCATTCCTTTGTAGGTGAATGTAGAAGATTTATGAAGAACAACAACAAAAAAGAGTAGAGAAATGGATCATAACAGCATTGGATTTAACATTTTCTTCATTTGACAATGTTCTGCCTTGCTTGACATGTTTACTTTACAAATACTTATATTCCTGGCTCAGAGTTGCTCTCTGAACACCACGGTGCATAATTAATGTCAAGGTGGAAGGCGATTATGCTGCAAATGCTGCTCCCTGGGCTCTGAAAAGCATTTTTAAAGCCAATTTAGGTCACACATGGTTCAGTCTCTTAGAAATTTTTCTTAATTGTTCAGCTAAAGAGAATGCCTCAGGGCGTTTATTAGCAGACATTCCAATGGGTTGTGGATCCTGGGGGTGTGTGAATGTGTTGGAAGGAAAGCACAGTATCTCATGGGGTGCAGTGGGATTGATTATTGCAAGAAAGAGAGAGAGACCCCAAGAAGGTTATTTGGTTTTTTAAAGCTTTATAGAAATCTAAGCAAAAGAACAGAGCAAAGAACACAATTTGGCTAAAAAGTGTATGAAAAGTTGTTCACCGTTTTAAAGAAGAAAACTTCTTATTTTCTTTACTCCAGTAAGCTTCTGAGGTTCACATGGCAAGGTACATGTCAGGCTAGGAACCAGATACAAAATATGTTTTTAAAAGGATCACTTATTTTATGTTCAGTTGTCATTTGTTGTTCTTTTCAAGTCTTTTGCGGACAATGGGTAGCCTGACAAAGCTTGCAGCATCAGTCAATAAAGTCAACATGGTGAACACATCTCAAACTTCTTTTGGAATCTACAGTCAGTAAGGCTGGAGCCAGAAAACATACTGTCCTTGGGGTAACAATTAACATTCTTGATGGGGAAAGGAAGGAACTGAAGATTATTTTTAGATTTAGATGACTCCAACTTAGACTAGATTGCACATCATTTTTTTCCATTTGTTCCTTCCCAACTTCATCACATTATACATGCCATGTCACCATATATTTTTCTCAAATTGTGTATGGACACAATAAATACTCCTCATGTATAATCACCATGTGTCTTAAGTAGATAATTAAGAAGCAGAGCATATAACTACGATTGCTCTGCAAGGCACTTGGTGCAGAAGGGCTCCCAGGTGAAACCTGTAAAAAAATGAAGGTGGCAGGAGAGGGTTGGAGAAAAGCTCTGCCAAGATGTGGCTTCTGCTGAAGTCCGGCTTTAGTCCCATTCCACAGGAAGCTTCAGCCCCTGGCACCATATGCTTGTCTTACCTGGAAGCCAGGAAGCTAGCATTTTATGTATCCCTCAGTCATCATCTACAGGCTGCTCCTGTAAGGAGAGCGCAACCTTTCAAACATTTCCAGCGGGTGGCTCCAATCAGGCTTCTGAGGGCAATTTTCATGAGGAAGATGCATTTGGGAGCTGCTAGAAGCCAAACTCAGAACAGTTGAGGGGTGGAAATCCTACCATTAGGCAAAGCTTATCTTGCCAACAAAGGTACCAACAGCATCTATTATACCATGCAAAATACTCATCTTGTTTAGATTTGTTTATGACAAGGATACTCCAGGACCTAGATAAGCTAAATCTTTGTGTGAAGAGAATTGTTTGAGATGTAGAGAAGTCCAATCAACATTTATGGTAAAGGGTCAGATAATAATTATTTTATGCTTTGTAGTCCAGATAGTCTCAGCTGCAATGACTCAAGTCTGCTGTTGAAGCATTGAAACAGCTGTATAGATCACATATAAACTGGTGGAGAAGGCTATATTCCAATAAAACTTTAATTACAAAATCAGGTGGGGGCTGGATTTAGCCTGCACACCGTAGTTTTCTGACAAGTTATGTTCCATATATGGCATAAAGCAGAGAAGAATAATTGCTGTTTCTAATTCATACATCCTACTAAAATAGCGTTAATTTTTTCATTTCCAATAAAAAACTTATAGGTTACATATTTTTCAATTTTGTTTAAGAACATGTGCTTTGCAGTTATATAGACAAGAATTCTACTTTTGTCACTTTTTAGGTCACCTATTTCAGAAAGCCATCTTGAGGAATAAATAAGAGTGTGTCTTATGCACTTATAATATGGTGGCTAGCACTTAGTAAGTGCCTAGTAAATGGTACTTTGTGATCATTGTTCTTTCTCATAAAATATTATTTTATAATTATTTCCCTGGCATTATCACTAATTTTATTCAGTGTCAGATTTACTTCTGAGATATTATGAGATTGATAATTAAATTTTGCAGAATAAATCTCTTGGAAAAGGCTAGGTCTATTTTCTCATATCAAGTTGACACAAATCAAGACACATGCTTTGTGATTTTCTAATTTCTCCCTTCTTCTTGCTCAGCATAGATAGATGGAATAAAAATTTAGAAAACAGATTCTTATCTAGAGGTGGAATTGATGTTGTGGAGGAATTAAACTGGATGAAAGTCTGGTAGAAAATTGGACATGTCAATGGATGCTGTTTGCTCCAACAAAGAATTACCAGAGGGGAAAAGGAGAATAACCTGAAATAGCATCTTAACCTGGCCATTCCTTTGATCACCACCTGCCTCAATTACTCACTGAGTGACTGAATGAGTTTCTAACTCCATTGGGTATAAGTCAAAATACTTTTCACTTGTTTCATTTACCTTCCAATATAGGATGGAGGCAAGACTTGGATTGGGGGCTTGATGTAAAACAGAGTTGTCTCTCTGTGTTTCTCAGGCAGGAAAAAAAAATGTGAGCAAAAATTATTCTTGTCTCTAAGGAACCTGTGGTGTTGGCTTCTGTTTCAGGGAAGAAGCTGAAGGCCCTGCACTGCTGATACAGATTCACTGAGGAAGTGTACTCCTCAGAGGCAAGCCATCCATCATTACTGACTGCCTGGGCTCGCCATTCCCAGACAACTACATACTGTCCAATTGGACATACAATTCGGCATCAGCCCAGGGGTAACAAATGGCACCCCTTTGGTAGGTTAAATGGATTGGGCCATCCAAGGGAATCTGTTTTATGGAATCATTTGGCTTACTGAACAGTCTCATATTACAGATAAATAAAATCCTACAGCAAAGGAGCCAAGCCTGCTTTTTAGCTATTTTTCCAGAAGTAGAGCCATTTGTGCAGAATAGGTTCAGCTTAATGATAATGGGGAATATCCTTTGTGTTCAAATAAAATCCCAATTTCTCATCATGGATGTAAGCATGTCAGTCTCCTGCCACTTTCCCCCTCATGCATACACTCCAACCATGTTGGCTTTCTTTTTGTTCCTCATTTCTATCAAGTGTGTGCCATTCCAGAGACTTCGCACTTGGTGTTCCCTTGCCTGGAGTAAGTACACTTTCCTCAAGTCTGCATAAGATTGGTTCCTTGTAATCATTGATTCAGTGCAAATGCTACTTTCTTGGAGGGTCCTAGGCTGACAACTCCCTCAAAAGAGGCATCCATGTCACTCTCTGATACATTATCCTAAATTTTTATCTTTATAACACTTCATTTCTAGGAATTTCTTGTCTATTTGTTTATTTGCTTATTGTTTGATTTTCCCTTCTAAAATGTAAGTTGCATGAGAGTGCTGCTTCTTTTTAAGCTGCGTCGTTAGCTTTTAGAACAATGCCTAATAAAAGGTGATATTTAATTAGTTTTTGCTGAAAGCATGGATTAAAGAATGAGTCAGATAATATGGATCAAGTCAAAACTAGTCCTACAAAAACTAGAAATTTTCATATACTTTCTGAGTTTCCGTTTTCCCAAAATGAAGAGATTGGAATGTTAAGGAATTTAGGTACTCATATTTTATGAATCTACTGGGATTTTTCTTTTCACCGACTTCTAATTTTGCTAACCATATCAAAAAATGTCTTAATATTGGGATCAGGAGTTAGTATTCTGCATCTTTCTCTGTGGCGATGTCCTCATAAGGCCAAAATAATCAATTAATTCCATCAATTCTGTTCTTTGACATCACAAAAAGCCTGTTTACTTTTAGGTTGTATAAACACAATTCAAAGGAATACTTAGAATAAAACTAAAATAATTGACCCTTAAAATCCTGGGATATAGGCAGGGCTCAGAGACTCAGCCTGTAATCCCAGTGCTTTGGGAGGCTGAGGTGAGTGGATTGCCTGAGCCTGCGGGTTCGAGACCGCTCGGGTAACTTGACGAGCCCTCATCTCTACAATAAATAAAAAATTAGCCGGATGTGGTAGCGCACGCCTGTAATTCTGGCTACTTGGGAAGGCTGAGGAGGAAGGATCGCGGGATCCCAGTGGGTTGAGGCTGCGGTGGCCGGGAGCATGCCACTGCACTCCAGTCTGGGTGACAGAGTGAGACTCCAACTCAAAAAAAAAAAAAAAAAAAAAAATCCTGGGATATGAGATTCAAAGATTAATTTTCTCAATTGTTAGAGAATTATTTTCCATTGAAAAGTGACCCTTGGCTATGATAATAAAACATGGCATGTTCACTAGAGCTTATGTCAATAACATTTAAGGAATGACCTGCTTTGACTTCAATTTTGTTTTTTTGAAGACCATAGAAAATCTCTTCTAACATACATCCCTCCACACAGCATTAACGCTGTCATTTATCTTAAAGATCACACTTTTATCAGCAGGATGTGGAATTTCTTTTTCTAGAAGATTGTAGTTGTCCAATTGTTCATTTCTGTATAGTAATCACATGCTGTGTGTCGGTGGCTGTGACTCTTATGATTCACAATCTTTATTCTATGCACACTGCAGTATACATAATATTGGAAACCAAAGAAAGTACTTGTACCAATATATTTCATTGTTGCTCACAAATATTTTCTGTGTCTACCATGCCCATTATTTTGGGGAATGTATACAAGAAAGTAGACAACATGAACTCTGCTCTAATTTATACTTTATATTAGATGTGATTTACATTAATTAAACACCTAGTATTTACTAGACAGTAGCTGGAGACTTTTTTGATAATTATATTATTTATTCTTATGAACAATTATGCTTTAAAGGTATTATGTCCAAATCCGGCAGATAATAAAAGTGAAGGTCTAAAGTTTTTGTAATTTTCCCAAGATAAAATTTTGTCAAAGTTAGAACTTAAAATTAGTTTTTGGATTACAAGTCCAGTGCATACTTCACAACACTACAGAAAACAAATGACAACACAGCATTAGTGAACTGATTATAGAACAAGGCAAGCTATTCTAAATACAGCAGAGGAGGAGAAATGTGCACTTCAGTATCTCTACTTTGGAGAGGTAAGTGTATTAGTCAGGTTTCTCTAGAGAAACAGAAATATTAGGACATCTATCTAGAAAGAAAGAAGGAGAAAGGGAGGTAGGGAAGTGGGGAGAGAGAAAGAAATAAAGAGAAGGAAAAGGAAGAGGAGAGAGAGGAAAAAGAGGGAGAGGGAGAGAAAGTTATTATTTAAAAAATGGCCCACACAATTACAAATGCTAAAAAGTCCCAAGATCTTCAGTCAACAAGGTGGTGATCCAGGAGAGCTGATGGTGTAGTTAGAACTAGTCTGAATGCTGGCAGGCTTGGGACCTAGAAGGAGTCAATGTTTTAGTTCAAGTCAAAGGCAGGAAAGAACTGATGTCCCAGCTCAAGACAGTTAGGCAGGAGGAGTTCCCTCTTACTGGTGGAAGGGTCAGCCTTTTTGTTTAATTCAGGTCCTCAGTGACTGGATGAGGTCTACCCACATTATGGAGATCAATCTGCTTTACTTAATCTATGGATTCAGATGTTAAACTTATCCAAAACCACACTCACAGACCCACACAGTACAATGCTTGACCAAATGTCTGGGCACCTTATGGGCCAGTCAAGTAGACACAGAAAATATCAGTGGATTTGCCTTATTCTCTTTTGATATGTGTTAGTCACAATAGCTCTTAGTTGCTTCTATATTAAAATTAAATTCCTACACAGGATTATTTTTTAAATTGAGACAGATGTTTGCTTTTTTTTTTTTTTAACACTGACCGACATCCATTCTTCTTTCTTATTTTTTAAATTTGTTTTTTCATTTTTTAATTTGTTTAGAGACAGGGTCTTACTGTCACCCAGGGTGGAGTGTAGTGGCATGATCATAGCTCACTCTGGCTTCAACCTAATTTCAAGCATTCCTCCCACATTAGCCTCCTGAGTAGCTGAGACTACAGGCAAACACCATTATGACCAGCTAATTTAAAAAATATTTTGTAGAGATGGGGGTCTTACTATGTTGCTCAGGCTGGTCTCTGACTCCTGGGCTCAAGTTATCTCCTGCATTGTTCTCCCAAGTGCTGGGATTACAAGTGTAAACAGCAATGCCAGGAATTCCCAGAACCCCAATGGCTCTTTTCAGACTAAGTGTTCTGTTTCTACTTGTGCCCTTCAACAAGTATGAGCTGCCATACTCATACCAATTTCTGATATACTTTTATGGAATTCCCTCTCTCAATTGCCTGTTTTTGAGGGAACTGTTAGTCAACCTTGCCTTGAAAGACAGACGTGTGACCCAAACTAACCTCAACAGAGTCTCTCAGGGATTGGAAATCTTGAGCAAGGTGATACAAAAAGAAAAAAGAAAAAACAAAACAAATCAAAGAACCAACAACAATTGGATGCAACTATTTCAGTGGCAGGTACTCTTTGAATACTTCTTGATGTCTAGGCACCTGAGACTACCAGATTTTAAATCTTGTTCCTTACCCTTCTAACAAGATCCTTCTGATAAATTTCCCCTTTGCTTGTGAGTTACTTTCATTGCTTGCAATGAAAGTACCCTATTGGATACAAAACCATTACATGCTTCCCCACCCTTTTGTGTCTGGTCTCAGTGGCAACGAGCATCAGCTGTTTTAGATTTGCCACTGGGATGAATTTCCCAAAAGATTAAGTATTCATCTGAAGTCTGGACTGCCACCAAGAATTTTGTAGCAAAGCTATTTTTTGAAGTGCTTTTACTTTTACTTTGTTAAAATTGGCTTCTTTTGACTCATATGGGCCCTACATCCTGAGACCAGGACTAAAGCCATTCATTTTGCTTAATCTTAAGATCTTCTTATAATGCTCATGTTTCAAGTGACATTCCTGGGGTTATTCAACTTTCTATATTATCTGCTTTAACAAGGATTAAAATGGCTAATTATGCAGCATTTGCCCCACCATCTTGGTAGGGTTTTGTTACACTAAGAACTCATTATCAAAACTTTCCAGACTTGATGAAGAAGCAAAGAGCACAAGAGACCATGTCCTTGATGGAAACTTAGTATGGAAGAGAATTCAGTAACTTAACTCAAAGTTTTCTCTTCATTGACATTAACAACCTGGCTGTGTAGTGTTGATGTCTCTCCCTCTCCCTTTCTCATTGATCCGTACAGCTCTTAGAATGGTCTCCCAGCCAGACTCCAGCTTTGGTGAATTCCATGATGTATTCTAGAACTGAATCCAGTCAGCAACACAGGCCAGGAACCAGCAGCAGCATCTGTTTTAAAAAACCATGGCACTCTTTCCGTTTTTCCCATTGTTGTGCTTCGTGTTGGCAGATGAAAATGTTCCCCTTTGACAGTTTCATTTGGTTCCTTTAGAGCCTTACAAATCCTCAAATTGCTGTCTGGTTTCTCTCCTATTGTTATCAAGTGGATCTCACCATTGCTGCTTTTTTGTATTCAGCATATTATACCTCTGTCTCCTCATTCTCTTTGGCTCATATTCTAGCCGTGTTGATACTCAGCACAGAATATCACCCTTATTTTCCTTTTATGCATATAGAGCATATCATGGATAAACTCTCAGCTCTTACAATCACATCAGCAAACATTTAATGCTGCCTTCTTTAACCTGAGCATGCTTTGTTTTTCCTCTCACATTTCATGCCTCAGTGGTCATTGCAAGTTCCCTGCAGTATTCCAACAGCCTGTGCAGACACTTAATCCTCATATCCCCTGGGACAGCATAGATTGCTACTAAGGTCAGAATTTTCCCTTCTGTGAAATTGTGCCATTTTACTCCTAAAGATACATCATGTGCTCAAGATAAAATCTGTGGGAAAAAAAAAAAATCAAGTAACCTGCCTTGAGAATATTCACCTGAAAATATTCACAATCTACAGGAACAATTCACAGGTTTTCTGGCCTGTGTAGAAAACGAATAAATAGGGTGCTTAGAAGTCTTGCTTTGTATTATATCTTTCCCACCCTTGTCACATATCTAGCAGTGTCTGCATCATATTTATCTTTTCAGAGTGTATGCTTATATTTTCATTTTCAGGAACTACATTTGGCATTTCGAATCAAGCATAGGAAATACTTTCATTTGAGCATTTTCAACAACCTGACTTAATTTGGCATAATTCTCATCTTTATACCCTTAAAACAGGAATGAATGTTTTCTCCTCAACCCCACATTTCTATTTCCATAATGAAGGTGAGAAAATACTATTTTCTTGGAAGTGGTTGCGGGAGGTCACAGTTTTTCAAATGTGCCTAATCCCTTGTGGGCCTTCAACCCTAGATTGTAGATTCTTTTGTCCCTTCAATTGTAGTCAACCCCTTTCTTAAGTGATTTTTTGATCTCCCTTTCTCATCCAGCACACGGATGGATCCTGGCTCCCCTCTGTCTATAATGTGCTCAAGGTTTTCCTTATTAGAAGACTGCTTCTTCCAACTGTCTTACTGTCCCTGCTATCATTTTTCATTCACCACTCAAGCTTTGGACCAGTAGTCTAAAATTTAAGTTTCTGTTTCATCATGTTCTATTCATCCCTGAATAGTTTATAGTAAACTTCAACCCTCATTGCTACACTTAAACTGGGAGCAAGAGTGGTTAAATCTGCCAAGAGGTGGGGGTAATATTTAACCTAAGATTCAATATGAGGAAGGGCATATTAGAAAGAAGGAAGGTCAAGGACAGAGCCTGGAGGTAGGACTGAAAATATTCCTTTCGTCATAGTTTAGCGCAATGGTAAGACTTTCAATTTTAGAGAAAACGGAAAGCAAAACAAAACCCTGACTTGCTATACACAAAAAAATTAGCAGACTGGACATCCTCATGCCTTCTCTGATACAGCTGTCCCATAATTTTTACACTGTCCATGTGATGATTAGAATACCCATATTTATTTATTTATTTATTTATTTATTTATTTATTTATTTATTTATTTATTTATTTGAGTCAGGGGTCTCACACTGTCACCCAGGCTGGAGTGGAGTGGCACAATAATGGGTCACTGCGACCTCGACAACCTCAGGTGATTCTACCCCCCTCAGCCTTCCAAATATCTGGGACTACAGATGTGCACCACCACATCCAGTTTATTTATTTATTTACTGTGGTGATGCAATTTTGCTGTGTCCAGTTGGTTCCTGGACTCAAGCAATTGTCCTGCCTTGGCCACCCAAAGTTCTGGGATTACAGGCAGGAGTCTTTAGAACCCATGTCCTTGTGCACAGGTCTCAATATTCCTTGGAAAGCTACCTTTTAAGGACAGGTCTCAATATTCCTTGGAAAGCTACCTTTTAGATAGACCTGTGTTTTATCTAGAAACCTCAGACAAACCCCTCTGGTTTGTTGATCCTGACATATGCTTCCTGTTAACAGCTTTACTTCACCTCATAGATATGATCGCCTCTCTCTCAGCAATATGCAGTCTGAAAGAATGTTTTCTGTCTACTGTACACTTTTACATCGATCAAGCTTTATTTTGGGATCACAAAAATAGGATGTGCATAAAAAACAAAATTTGAAGGATAAAATTTAGAATTGCCATGTGGAAAAGTGACCCTGGCTCAAGTCAGATGGCTGTTAACAATAATTTATCTTTCTTTGGTGACTTAGATTTTTTCCAGTTGGAATTCTAAGTTCTCCATGTAAGCATAGCAGAATCAGAATAGATAGCTTCTCCAGGTATTCATTCATGTTGTCATATATTGTTTTTCCCCCCTACTATTTAATGTGTAGAATCCAGGTGAGAAGGGACTCTCAAATCAGATAACCAATTAGGCTGGCTCATAAGAAAGAATAGTATAATGGCTAACAACATGGACTCTCATTCCAGATTGCCAAAGTCAAGACCCAGCCCTTCACTTACTAGTTTGATAACCTTGATCAAGTTACCATACCCTTTGTGCCTCACTCTGTAAAATAAGAATAACAATAGTGATTTTCACTCTGTACAAAAGATGCCTGCACACATATGTTTGTCACAGCATTGTTCACAGTAGCAAGAACAGG
>CAUYQG010077771.1:0-12842 GCA_963574415.1 Tarsius wallacei | reverse complement strand
CTCATGGATTTTTAAATGAAACTTTACAGATGAGGCTTAGGTTATAAGAAGACCTTTGCTTTAATACGTAAAATGAATTGACCTGTTCACCTTGCCTCCAATTATTTAAATAAAATTGTTACCTTTTAACAAGTGATAGCTATTTACTTTTTGTTTGATTTTACTTTGATGCCTCCTAGTGTCTCTGTGAGTACATAGTGACCATTGCACAGCTCATCCTGGCATCTAAGTGGAGAGTCAAACAGAGGCTATGTCAATATTTTTCTATCATTTCATAAGAAAAATCACACATTGTGTTATGTATCGATTTTAAACATTCCTCCTATCTTCAGGAATCTCAGAAGAAAACACAAGATGAAGCAGCACTACTTGGGAACACATTGTTCTGTGGGTCTTTCATAGATCAGCCTAGGGAATGAATGTCTGCTCTTTCTCCCCTGTCATTCATGTGGGGTGTTTGCTTTTGTTTTTTAGAAAAGCATCTGCCATAATCTCAGAATTGTCCTACCCTGGAATCATTTAGAATCAATCTCTTTTAGAGACGACAATTATCTTTATTTCTTCATGGTCTTTATGCTTCTGTTAAAATGGTAAGATTGTTTTCTGTTGTTAACTATTGATCTAGCCCCTAAGATACACTGTTTTATGTTTTACATAATATTGATACTTTTGCCTTCCTTCTGACTGTCGTCAAATTTCAATTTTAAGCCAATGTAAAATTTCGTTTGTTTGTTTGGAAGGCCTATTTCCCTACTATGTAAAAATTACAGTGCAATTGTTTTGAATCTACAAAAAGAAACATAAGAATTTTACATCCCCAAAAGTCTGCAATAATATTGTCTAGGAAAAAAATAAGTTGACTAGTTATTGAGGTTGTACCATAATATTCTAAAGGAATCTACATATCAAATACTTAAAGAAAAAAATGTCTTTGTTTTCTAAAACTTTTATTTTTGGGGGTGGGGGATAGTCAGTTTGACATAGTAAGCCCAGGTAGATCTGGTTTGCATATTGACTTTGTTACTGCAAGCTCCATGAACTTAAACAAGTTGCTTAACTTTAATTAATGTATTTATTTATTTTATATTCTCAGTTACTATATCTATCTATCCATCTGATACATCTATGCATTTTGTTTAGGTACAAAATGAGGTAGCATATGAAAAGAACTTCGTATGCTTAAGGTGTTCAATGTTGCTAATTTCTTTTCTTTAAACTTTATTTTTGAGAGACAATGGGTGAAGTCAGGTTGACCATTTTGTGTTCATGAATAATATATGTAAAACAATAGATGTTTATATAAAACTAATTCTTTTTTATTGACAAATGAAAATTGTCTATATTTATGGGGTACAATGTGATGTTCTGATATGTGGAATAATTAAATTAAATAAGTTGATATGTGAAATGAGTAAATCAAGTTAATTAGCATGTCCTTCATGTCATATACTTGCCATTTTTGTGGTGAGAATGTTTGAAATTTGCTGTCTTAGCAATTTTGAAATATACAATACGTCATTACTTACTATAGTCACAGTGCTGTGCAATAGATTTCAAAAATGTAGATTCCACTTATAAGTGGAATGGGAACTTTAAACATGGCAATTAACAATGTCCTCATTTCATCTTAAATAGTGTCCTTTGGATTACTCAATCTCCTTTAGGCAAATATTTGACTTTTCCCATTTTCTTCTCCTGTCTAATAAACTTTTTGTACCTTTTGAGCAACATCTCCCTATAGCCCCATCGTCCCCTTTCATGACAACCATTATACTCTGTTTCTATGAGTTCAACCATGTTAGATTCCACGTATAAGTGGGATCATGCAACACTGGTCTTTCTGTGCCTGGCTTATTTCATTTAGAACAATGTCTTCCAGTTTTATCCATGCAAAACTATTTATTTGTTTTTATTGTTGAATATTTCATATCTGTGTCTATATTAATATTTATTTCTATAGATATGCTTATATCTACATCTGTTTAAAGATCCATTTTAACTACACATTTTTATTTATTATCTATACCTTGATATCAAGTTTGTCTGTCTATATCTATCATTATCTCCCTATCCATCTTATCCATCTGTATTTTTCTTTATTTTTCTATTTTAACCTCTATAATAGACCTACTTCTTTTGTCTCACCCCCCAACCCACAAAAGTGTTAAGTTGGAATGGGAACTTTAAACATGGCAATTAACAATGTCCTCATTTCTTCTTAAATAGTGTCCTTTGGATTACTCAATTTCCTTTAGGCAAATATTTGGCTTTTCCATTTTCTTCTCCAACAATCTTCTGTTCAAGATGACATCCGGTTACAAAGGGGCCTATATAATATTATATGAGTTTGAGTAATGGGAAAGAAAATTAGTGTTTCCTAAATCCTCTGTTTCTATTGTAGGCGGCTGGTGTTCTGATGTTCTCTAGCCTTTTCATAGTACTGGGTGGCACCTATGACCACATCATATGTTTTCAAGTTTTACTCACATGGTGAAAGCTCCGAAATCTGCTATACTCCTCGGGTACTCTCCACTGTTTATGGAACCTCTGAAGCATTAACATGCTCTCTGTGGGCCATGAGGAGTCAGGGTACTGCATTGACTCTTTCCCCGAATATCTTTTCCTGTCATATGGTTACTACTACATGTGTACCATGATAGACATAACATTTACTGGATGTTAAATTTCTCCTAGATTGTCTCAGCCTCCTGGGATATGGCAGAAGTGAGTTGACTGTTTGTTGACCACCCTTATATGTAATTGGATAAAAATACTACCCATATGAAGCTTAACACTGAAAAATGGGGGGGGGGGGAAGAGAGAGAGAGAGAAACCCAGAATCTGCCCTTTTATTTTTTTATCCTATTTTGGTCTCTCGCATTCTCCCATATTCCCACTGGGGAAGAAGAAGGAAGGAACCAGCTTTCTATTTAATCATTTCTGATCTAGTTTCCCCTATGACATATATCGTCTACTTTCTTACATAGATTCAAGGCAGAAGAAGTGTCATTATACAAATTTGTAAATGTTAAACATAATTCCAAAAATATTAGAATGGATGCAAGAATCGATAGACACTCTTAAGGCCTCCACTAGTCTTTATAGGAAAAAAGTCATAAGAGAACCTAAAAATTATGACCTAAAAGGGATTATAACATTAAATGTATAAATCACTTCAGAACACTCAATGACCTAGGAATTGGTTTTAAATGCGTCACTGCAGGTACATTTATCTATAGGTATTACTTTAAGTCTCCGAAGAAATAGTATGGCCCATAGTGCTTCTCTGTAGGATAAGTGTCCTTTTCATCTGTGACTTTGCCAGTATTGTAATGCTATCTTCAAATGCCTGAAGCTATTGTATCCTTTCATCCTAAAAAATTAAACCAATGTTATTGATATATATTTCTCACATATTCCTTGGACTGAGACATTTAATTATTTAATTAGAATTACACATTAACGTGGTGATGAGACTAAATTCAAATGCTTATTTTGTTTATGCAACATCTGGGAGTAGTCATACTGTCTACATATCAATTATTTACTCTGTCCATTATGTCCTTTGGCATGCAAACATATTTTTCCAAATATATGAAAATATCATTGTAATAGTTACTCATTTTTTTAATTCAATAAAAGATCTACTTAATATTACTAAATGGGCTTGTTCTGTGGATACATGTCTAAATAAAAAATTCTGCCTCTCTTGGCTTAGAACACTCAGCTAAGCAGGATAATTAAGCATGTAAACAAATAATTTAATAGCACTTTTTTGGTAAATTTTTCCTTTTCATTTTTAATAGATTAAAGTACAGTCACATAGGCTATTCAAACATGCCTGTCTGGAATAATTAGTTCTAGGGAACAACAGCCCAGTATTATAGCCTGTAACCTCTTTATGTATCACAATTTTAGAGCTCTGCACAAAAACTCTGACCTTGAGTGTCAAAAAGCCTAAATTCAGGTATATTTTCTGATTTCAAAAGCAATGATATGTGTAGCATTAAAAAATTAAGCTTTTATTTATGTATAATAAAATTAATACTAAGTGTTTTGAGTTTTGACAATTATCTATTGCCTTTTTAGCTATACTTCTTTGTGTTAAATTTTGGTGGTTACTCCAGAGGTTACAATACACATCTGACCTTACCAAATTTTGCCTTCAAAACCTTACAAATTATACTCTTGTGTTGTCATGTATCTTTATTCTATGGCAACCAATCACATGATATTATTTAGGTTTTAAGTAGTCAACATATTTTAAAGGAATTTTAAAGAATATGTTTGAAAATAAGGATGTATGGTAAATAAAACATTTTATTTTGAACAATATATTTACCTTTTTTGGTAAATAAGGTTGTTTTTCAATATTTTAAAAAATAAGGACTTCCATCCAGCATTTCCCTTTATTTAGCCTAAAAAAAATTTTAGCATTTTTTTTTTGTAGCACACATCAAATGGAGAGCAAATCTTTCAGTTTTTGTTTCTTTGAAAATATCTTTATTTCATTTCCATTTGTGATGGATATTTTTTTTTTCCTTTTTTTATTTTAAAGATGTGGGGTACAATTCAGGGTTAGGTATACAAACATTGATTATGCAGGTACTCTTGTTGATGAGGTATGTCCCTCCTCCCCTAGCAGTTTCCCTCAACTGTCAATCCCACCTCCTCTCTCCTGGCAGTTTCCCACTACTGCCAATCCTTTTTTTATAGTATTATAATAATTGTTCAAGGTCCGCTTGTGAGTGAGAACATATGGTAATCTGTTCTTTGTTTCTGTGATAGATCACTGAGTACGATTGACTCTAAATCTATCCAGGTTGCTGTGAAGTCCATATGTTTATAATTCATTATGGCTGCATAATATTCCATTGTGAATATGTACCACATTTTAAAAAATGTGATGGATATTTCATTGGTTACAGAATTCTAGATTAATCTTTTTTTCTTGCAATGTTTTACAATGTAATTTATTTGTCTTCTGGACTTTATTATTTTTGGTGGGCACACAACCTTTATTCTTTTTGCTCATTCTCCACGTGTAATGTATCTTTTTCCTTTGGCTATTTTTATGATTCTCCTCACCATTAATTTTCAGCAATTTATGATATGCCTCAGTGTGATTTTGCTTTTTGTTTATTTTCCTAGAGTTTATTGAGATTCTTGGGTATTAAGCTGGGTTTTTTAAAAGACAATATTGAAAAATTATTAGCTTATATTTCTTTAAATATTTATTCTACTGTATTTCCTTCTTCCTGTGTTGTCAGACTCTGATTAAGCATGTTAAATTATTTTTACCAGTCTCAGATGCTCTACTTTATTTTATTTTCACTTTTATTTTCTCTTCTAGGTTGAATAAGTTTCTTATCTTTTTTTTAAGTTTACAGATTGTTTCTTCTGTTGTGTGAAGTCTTTTCTTAAGCCCATTAAAATAATTCTGTATTTCTAATATTGTATTTTTTTACTTTTAGTCTTCTCATATAGTTTCTCTTTCTTTGCTGAGAATTCCTTATATTCACACATGTTGTCCATTCACATTTAATATATTTATCCGCTTATAAAAAGTTAATTCTAACAACTAATTTTTTTCTGATTTTCTTTTTATTGGTTATTTTTTCTCTTAACAATGGGTAACAGTTTCTTGGATCTCTGAGTGTCTTGTAATTTTTATTTTATGCTTGACACCATGTTTAAAAGAATAGTCAAAACTGAAATAAATAATATTTACTCTCAGAAAAAGAAACATCTCTCTTTTTGTTAGGTTGTTAGTTTGGTAGGGATGGATCAAATATGAATGGTTAATCTGGGTTTAGGTTTTGCTGCAACTTAGTTAAATTTTGTTCATCCTTAGCTTTAAATATTTTGAGAGCAGAATTAGAATTTTTTTTTTTTTAAGCAGGACTTGAAATCTGATCACCTGAATATGGAGATTTATGCTTTATTGCTAAACAAGCAGTTTTCTGCCCTATGAAGTTTCCTGTTTGTCTTCTTGAACAGCTTTCAACCTTTGAGGAGGTCTTTGAAAGCTGAGTACTTAACAGGCATCTGTCTCAGATATCATGATCACCACTTAGCCTCCATTAGCTGGCTGCTGACGTGTACCTTACAGGGAATGCTGAATGCTTTGTGAGGGGTTTCCTGTGAGGTCTTCTGCCTTGTTCTAGTAATAAACGTAAGAAAGTGTTAATACAATTATGACAAAATGGTGATGAGCAAGAAAGACCTCAATGTGAGCTGACTTTCAGAAGATAAAGAGAAGATGGCCTGATAGAAATGGTAATAGAAGAATCCTAACCTATATGCTATGCTTAATTTTTAAAAATTGTTTTCGGATTTGGTTTGATATCTTTATTCCCAAGTAAGTAATACATTTACATGGAACAAAATTCAAAAGATACAATTTCAATATCACAACTCTCCTCCTGCTTCCCATTTACAGTGAGTGTTTTTCAACTGACTCTCAGGAAAAATGAAACAAAAATGTCCTAATGTGCTGTGTTTGCTGACTTTCATGATGTAAGTATCTCTACCATGGCCAATTTCAAACTCCCAACACTAAATGATTGGCCAAAGACTTGGGAAGTGACTTGGTTCTCATAAGCCAGTATGAGTTGACTTTAGCCCACCAGTTTTATGTGTGTGTGCATATACATATGAATACATGTCCATTTCTGTGTATGTATATTTATAAATACATATGTGCATGTATTTTATATGTATAAGTATAAAATACAAGTCACATATGGATATATATTCACTCAATGAAAGCATACCATACTTTTGTCAATATGGTCTCTATTCTGCATACCTATGTATTCTATACCTTGTATTTTTAACTTAAAAATCTCACAGATCATTGCATATCAGTAGATGCCATATGCTTTAAGTTTTAGACTTATAATAGTTCTATTTTATCTTATAACATGCCCCAAAGAACTGTTCCTTAGATTTTTAGCATCCACAAAAAAGACTGGTCCTTAGATAATGTGTTTTTTTCACTTTATTTATATTTTATGGTCAAGCTTTATTATCGGATAAATACTATCTATTTTTGATATGTTTGTTTAAAGTTATGTTTAATTTTCTACATTTTTATACTGCTTTTCATACACCTGTTTTGTACTACCAAATTCATTTTTATCATCTATTTCTATACCTTTGCTTTTCCTTAGGGTTGGAAAAGCATTCAGAATCCCACACTCCAAGTTTATTTCTTCAAAACACTCACAATATTAAGTGAATTGGTTAAAGAAATTTAAGTGTTTCTCAAAATAGGGTTGATAAAATGTCTCTTCAGTATAAGCACATTAATTTGAATTACTGTTCAAAGTAAATTGAATAAAAGTGAAATAATAACCAACATATACAAGGGAGACAAAAAAACTCAAACTTTATTTATAAAAATTGGATATTTATTCTTACATGTTTAGGTACTTCAAAGTACTCTCTATTTGATGTGATACACCTATTGATATGGTTTTTCCACTGCTCAAAACAGTTTTTCAACTTGTCAATTTTGATGCCTTTTAGTGCTTCTGCCATTTTTTGTCTCACCTCTTCCACATCTGCAGAATATTTCCCTTTGAGGACTTTTCTATCTAGGGAAACCAAAAAAAAAAAAAAAAAGTCATGTGGGATGAGATCAGGTGAATAGGAAGGGTGGGGCTCGGGGTCATGACGGTTTGGGTCAAAAATTGGTGAACACTCAATGCAGTATGGGCAGATGCACTTAAAAATCACCCATTATAAAATGGGCAAACACGTTTAATCTGAAAGGCTTTATATCTATCTGTTGGCTTTTCTGACCTTTTTTAAAGACTGTTTTTCTCCCACCTCACTTTTCTTCAATCAACTAGGCTACTTGTTGCTCACCAAACATAAAAGAAATCAATGCCTGGAAATCGCAGATTTTCCTGTGTCATGGAATGTTCCCCTTTCAGATAATTACATGATTTGCATCCTGACTTTCTTCTGATCTCTCTTCAAATATCATCTCATCTTTTGGTCCTTTTCTGATGATCTGAAGTAGCACCTCTCTTTGCTCTGTCTTTTTATACTGCTCCTACAGTGTTGGGGTCAATCGTCTTGCCAGAAGGCTTAGCTCTCTGGAATTTCTCCTGGCTTGTACACTCCTTCCACTTGAAATCAAAGGTCTTTAATTGGGATTAGTTTTTAAATTCATTCTGAGTAAGTGCTTGAAGATCTGTGCTTATGCACATAGTTCTCCTTCCCTAATAGTATGGGAACTCAAGGGAATAGTATAACATGCTGGAAATGGAGGATAAGTTTTCACCTAAGACTGAGATTGGCTAAAAACTAACAGGGCTGAGGACAGTGTAGAAGTAGACTTCAATAAGCCAGATCAAAATCAGAGATAGCCACGGCAACAATAGGAAGGCACATATCAAGACAAGGGTACAATGACAGAAACATCATAGCTAAGTAAATAATGATAATAACAGAAAGCTGAAAGTTAGCGTGAATTTTGAGGCAAAATGCCCAGAGGGTCGTACTATATTGCTGATATATATAGGTGTCAGTTATGATATGGTAGACTCCAAAACAAAAAGTTCCAGGAATATGCACTTTCAGATACAGTGTTAAGGGCTTAAAATGTGTTTCTCACGATGATATACATTTTACGGATAAAAGAAATAAAACTCAGAACATCATATCCAGTTCCATCTGATTTCAGTGTTTATGGACATAATGTTAAACTTCATAAGTGAAGTATGATTTAAGTTGGGCCTTGAATACTGGGTAAAAATTGTAGACAAAGGTTTGTGGTAAGACAGGGAGAGATGTAGTGGACTAAAAGGATGTCACTAAAGGCTTATAGGTAGGAGTTTGTCAGACATATTAGGGAATAAAAAGGAGCTTTTCATCTAATTTTTATTACTTTCAGGTTTAATTAAACATGTACACAATTCGGAAAAAAATTTGACTATATTTTTGTCTGTATCCTAGGGAATATGTAAAGTTTGATATCAGATACCAAACTCAAATACTAACTTCTGTGAATTACTGAATTACCAAGGGGAAAAAAACTCAAGGTTTCTCTGATTCTCATCACCAATTCGATAAGCAGTTGAATGTAGTTTATTTGGACAAAAACTTATTGAATTTATGTGTCAGATAGGATGTTCAAATGATGGGGTTATAAAGATAAATGAAACATAGTCTCCCAAGGGGCTTAGAGTATTGGGGAAACAGATTGCTATAATTAAAATCCAGTTTTCTACATGTACTTGTAGAAGTATGTGCTCACCAATATCGATATTTTTCTTACAGCTGAATTTTTTTCTTAACCCAATAAGGAATTGTTTGATTGTTAAAGAAAAAAAACTTCAATTTCTGGGTTGTTTTGTAGTTGTTTTGTTTGACCAAGAAAATACACTTTCTAAAAACATTACACTTAACTTTAGACTTTAGTGATGATTTACAGATATTAAGGAATATTTTGTGAACTGGGCATTAAATGGATTTCTTTTGGGGGGGAAGGGGTAGGAAATCTTTCCAAAAACCTTATTCCCAAGCTATTTATTTCAGGTTTTTATTTTTATGTATTTATTTTTAAATTGATGGATACGATTGTATGAATTTATCATGTGCATTATGATGTTTCGAAGTATAGATGCAATAGTGACTAAATCCAACTAACTAACAGATGTGTTACCTCCCATGGTTGCCATTTTGTGGTGAGAAGACTACATTTACTCTTTCAACTTTTTCAAGAATGAAATATATTGTTAACTATAGTCACCATAATGCATAATAAATCTCTTGAACTATTCCTCCTAACTAAAATTGCATATCCTTTTATCAACACTTCTCCACCCTCAACCCCTAAATGTATTTTTTAAGTCAAAGAGAAATGAAGACAATCATAGTAGACTATGCTACAGAATATGGATAAGAATTCCCTGGGCTGAATTTATTTATTTTTTGCCTTATGTCATCCTGTTCCAACTTTTTATTGCACATCTTTACATTTCACAATTTCACAAGCTTTCTTTCACAAGTATCTTGAAAGCGCAATGATTTATTTTTTGTTGTTCTTGGTTGATGACAGAGTATTTATTGGGCATCTCATGGGTGTTTGGGTTGGCAGAAGATGAACAATTGGCTTCTGATATGAGTGTCCTACAGATCAGTGGTTCTAAGTGACATCAAACGCAGAAGAATCAACAGGTGTTTGAGTCTTTGAAAGACCATATGTAACATGTGAGAGCAGCCAATACTCTTAAAAAACTTCGGATTGAATGAATTAATATTTGATTCTAGGAACAGCAACAACAAAACTCAGAAACCATAATTCTATAGTTATAATTGTGCTTGCTAAATTAAATGTAGTATTAAGTCTTTTAGCTTCTCGATGAAGGTATATATATTGGAAGTCAATGAGAAATAGGATATTGGCATAATCATGGCTAATATCCTGTAGGAAAAACCACAAAATAGATTTTACAATTTCTGTCACTAAGGATTTTATCTTCCTATTCCTATGAACCATCAGGAAATGTGAAGCTCTTACTTCTTTAATTATGAATTATTACTTGCCACAGTTGCTGCTGTACTTTGCTAAAGTCCAATTTGATGGACTATAGAAATGAGGATGATTTGCTGTTAACATATTTTAAATGAAACAATACTCATTGCAAATCCTGAACATACATAGACTGTTTCCCTCTGGTGAGTCTATCTCAGATCAATACAGTAAAAGGAAAAAGTTCTAGAGAGGCAGCTAAAATGAGAAGGGCTAATCCCTAAATATTGGGTGACTACAGTGTGCTCATGTTGTGCTAAGTACTATATACAATAAAAAAAATAGATGGAAATTCTGGAACATGTCAGAGAGGAAATTAATAGTGTTGAAATTTTAAGAAGAAAAGGCCGAGAACAAACCACATATCTTCTGGTACTTGACTGCAATTATTAAGATCATATTCAAAGTAGGTGACACACTCTTCTGGCATAGAAAAACTGCTAGGTTTTAAGTCAAATTCTAAATAGCAATCTGGTGCTAGCATTAATTTTTTCTTTCAATTTAGGAAATTTACTTAAAAAAATTGACTTCCTTTCTGCTATCCTTAAAATGGCTTACTATATCTCTAAGGGTTCTTTCAGCTCTAACTAGAGGATCCATGGATTATTCCTCTAATTCCACTGAGGAAAGAACAAGAGAAAAATAATTTAGATGAAAGTATATTGAGTTTTAGTTAGAAATAAAGACTCGTTTCCTGGTAGTGAGAGTGACTCAGTATTGGGAAGTGTTTCCAAGGGAATTCAAGAAGCTATTGTTTCTGTATATCAGTGAAATCTTTGACTTCCTGCACAGCCTGAATCCCTGCCTGAAGCAGGTGTGGAGAGAGAACCAGATGACCCTGTGGCCTCCTCTGAATCACCCTCAGATTGCCAGTTTTGAAGAAAACCATAAAATTACATTGTGAGCATTCAGGCTGTATATGTTTTCCCTCTGTGTTGTCCAGAAGCTGTCCCATCAGATCTACAATCACCTATTCATGCTTTAGCTTTTACTCTGGCAAAGCGACTCAGTTACTAGACTGATGGGAAGTAGGGAAACAGCCTTGTGAGAACTGCAGAAACATACTTGGTCTGATATAGTTCACCGCTGGGTGGCACTCTCATCATATCAGAACCATCATTTTAAACATCAAGCACATTAACTTTCTATATGAAAGATTTCACTTGTGTTCTGTCTTAAAATTGTTTCCCCCTTTCCACTCAAATGAAAAGCCTCGCTCTCAGAACGCTTGAATATTTTATATGAAGTTTTAGAAAATCGTCAAGTTCAGTGATTTTGTTAGGCATTTAATAATTTATAAGGCCTTTTTTATACCTCGTATAACAAGAAGAAAAATTCAATAAATACATGGGTGGTGTAAAAAATCGGTGTAGGTTTAGTGAGTTCGGTTTGGCTATTGTAAAGTGAATTGCACACATTTTAATCACTACAGTGTGATGGGGTGATGTAAAAAGTTTCAGAGGGTTTCAGAAATGTAAGGGGGATTTGAAGGGAAATGCTTATTGCTGTGAAATGAAGCAGAAAAATGGCCCTTTTGCATCTGCACTGCTACTTCTCAGTGTATTCATTGCTAATAACTTTGAGTATATATAGAGGAAATAAATAAGTTTCAGAACACTTTCTGTAAAAAATTTTTTTAAAAATCTCAGCCACAAAGGCAGGTAATACCTTCTCCTTTCTATTTGGTCTTTTGGGGCTCGGCTTTAGCTAATGGGAAATGGATTATTTATATATGTATACACTACTCAACACCAGGAATCTTTAAAGTCAGGTTGCCAAGTGACATTTCCATTTCTAGAATGACCAGGAAGACTAGAATCTAAAATCAAATTCATCTGTGGTTTAGCCTGTCTGAGCTAGGAGGGAAAATAAGATGAACAGATTGCTGTATTTTGGATGTTTGTTTTTTCCAAATCTCATGTTGAAATTCGATTCTCAATGTCGGAAGTGGAAGTGGGGCCTAATGGAAGATGTTTGGGTCATGAAAATGGATTCCTCATGAAAAGATTAATTCCCTTCATGGGGTTTGGGGGCAATGAGTTCTCACTCTATTAGTTCTCATGAAAGCTGGTTGTTGAAAAGAGCCTGGTGTAGGTGTCTTTCTTTTTGTATAACAACCTCTCTTTTTTTGTGTAGAATCAAGTAGTGGGATTGTTGGATTGAATAGTTGATCTACTTTTAGTTCTTTGAGATATCTCCATACTGATTTCCATAGAGGTTGTGCTAATTTACATTTTCACCAAGTCTTCCCTTTTCACCACATCCACAGCAACATCTATTGTTTTTTAAAAAA
>CAUYQG010077767.1:0-34786 GCA_963574415.1 Tarsius wallacei | reverse complement strand
TGGTTATAGTTTTTGTTTTTCTGGTGTTTTCATTTACAAGGCTTGATTAAACATTATATATAAAATTAATATAAAGACATGAAAGAAAGCAGTTGTCATTTAGAGACTACATTTTTGGGTGTTAGGAAGTTTTAATAGCCCATTTTTTATCTAGGTCTGGTGGAGGCGTTTCCAGGGACATGCAGTCCTTTGTGTGTGTCTCCTGCTTGTCAGGGGGCTCAGTGAAGATGGTGGTGTTCTTTTTAATACCAACAACAGTTACTAGATCCAAGGACAGTGAAGGAGATTCCAAAAAAAAAAAGAAGAAGAAAATGTAGGCCGGTCACGGCGGCTCATGCCTATAATCCCAGCACTTTGGAGGCTGAGGTGAGAGGATTGCCTGAGCCCACAGGTTCAAGACCAGCCTGGGCAACTTGGTGAGACCTCATCTCTACAGTAAATCAAAAAATTAACTGGGCATGGTAGCGCATGCCTGTAGTTCCAGCTACTTGGAAGGCTGAGGCAGAAGGATCACATCCAAAAGCTGAGTTCCAAATGCAGCGGGGCGTTGCCCTATATTACATTTTAACCCCTTTGTCTCCCTTATATGGCAACCTGAATTTTTGATTAGGTATTTTATGGCACAGAGTTGTAACTGGATTACTCATGCACACTTAGACATTGACTACGCCACATCACTTTCTCCCTAACACACTCTTTTTCTATTCTGGGAAGGCCCTTATCTCTTTGTTTTGGAAGGGCCCCTGCCTCATTCCCCCCTTTGATTCTCGGGCCCTTTTAGGGCCAAAGAGCATCATCTTGGTTTAAGGGCTGATATTTCCATAACATCATTACGTGTTCTGCCGTTTTCCTTTTGAGCATGGCTTTAATGAAGTTGGAGGCAGACTTTATGACTGAGGGGGCTAGACAGGATTAGACATATTTCCAAAATTATAAATATAATACCTATGAGTGTTTTAAATCCCCCAAAAGTTGAGAACTATCCCCTGAACAATTTCCCGGGGTCCCAGCCTTTCCAGGTCTGGACTGGGACATGAGCAATTTTTTTCTCATCCAGTTGGTGATTCTTCTATTTCTACAACCTTTTCCTCATTATCTATTTGTAAGCAGTAGTTGCTTAGGTTAAGTTTTCCACAAAAATCCTCTTTTAGAAGCAAGCAAGTAGTCTAAGGTTAGGCGATTTTGATAAACAGCATTGTGCATCTTGATTTGCTGTTTGGCTAGTATGTTAAGGGCCTTTGCAGTTTCATTAGTTATAATTTTAACAACCACCTGTAATCAAATTATGCGATTTAGCCTGTAAGTGGAGGTCTGATAGCCCCAAGACCCATCCTCTGCCCAGGTAATCAGGTCATAGTATTGGATAATACATTCAGGGGGCCACTTATCATTTTTCCAGTTGCCAATTTGTAAAGCATGCTGTTTTCTTTGGGTGTCCCAATTCTCATATACTTGGACTTCCAAGTGTTCCCCTCTGCCAAGTGGGAACAGGAAGAAGGAGGGTCAGATAGACCCTAACACACAAGATCCCAACCAGTTTGGGGGAAGTGCAGCACTGTTCTCCTAGCATGACATATATTCCTCCCTTTTCTGCTAGCATCACGTCTAAGGCCATGTGATACTTTTATGTCACTCTACTAGTAGCATTTAATTTTTTAAAAATTTCTTAAAAATCATCTCTAATATGATTAATAAATTGTCATTCTACTAGTTACATTTAATTTTTTAAAGAAATTTTAAAAATCATCTCTAGCATGGTTAATACATTTTTTATTGATTATAATATATATATAAAATTGATTCAGCCTACATTCTTATTAATAGTTACCCACCAAAAGAGAGATTTAAATTCTGCAGCTATTTGATTTCAAGCTTTGAATTTATTAGGAACTTCCCTAGGGACGTCCATAGCATTTAGATATAAGAGTTAAATGAGCCGGGGACTGGTGTTCAGGTAATGATCATTTGCCTCTTTTGGTAGTTATTAGTGGGTTTTGAAATGTCAGGGTGAAGGGAATAGCCAATCAAACCAAAGCACGGGTTTCCATCCATTTGGGTGGTATCAGGGCTCGAATTGTCCTACCTCCACAATGCCACCAAACATCCACTTGAAGGATGCTAAAGTTTGAGTAGTTGTCTTCAGTTGACCCAGAGACATCAAGGACATGGGTACAGGTTTGCAGATGCCCCACAGAAGTGGTGAAACCTTCCCCTTGTCTGGAGAGACAAGAGGAGTGATTCGCCTTATCTATGGTGAAGGAAGGATACACCTTCAGATCTGACGTCTGTACAGGCGAATCAGGGAGAGACTGGCAAGTCTTGTCACCCCATGCATCCTTATTTTGATATAGAGCCAACAGACAGCTTATTTCTTTGGGGTCTGTGTCCCAGTTAATAGGGAATGAGACTATTTGGTCCTGTGGACTACCCGTGGCACAAGCATAGCAATCACTTTTGTTAAGGCTTGTTACTGTGTATTTTATCTATTCAATCCAGGCATTTGTGCCCCCATATTCTGTTTTAGCCTTTAAAGTTTGTTTTAAGTCTGTTACTTCCATAATCCTTACCTTGCCAGGATCATTTTTGGGGTTAGTTTGGTTCAATATCCAAAGCTGAAAAAGGGTTTGGATTAGGGGTTAGGGTAGTATTGATGGATGGTGAAGACGCTGGAGACAATGCAATTAATCTTATTCAAAATTTACCTGGAGGGTCCCGTCCAGATATCGCCACTCCTAACCTGTATTTCTGAGGTATCACAGGATCTCTGTTTACGAGTTGAGGTTGGGTTGTTGTTAATAACAATGGATTACATGGTAAATTTTGACAACTAGGAGTAGCCACTTTTATAAGTTGAATTTTATTTTTGAGGGTTTCTTTTCTTTTCTTTTCTTTTATTGGAGCTGTTCATTCTTTAAATTGAGTGGTTTAGAAGACACCAGACCAGGCCTGGCAAGGGTTATTTGGGGTGAGTAAAGTTACGCCATTCTTAACATAAGGGCCAGCCCCTCCATATTTTTGTTTTCATACATTTTAGACCATCTTCAGCAGTGGTATCAGGACTAAGGTATTTGTCTACCATAGATAATTTCCTTTGGTCATGAAGACTTCCACATGACAGAACAGAACAGGTGTCAAATTTAATAGATATTGGGGAGTTAGTTTTAGTGATATTGACAATAAGCCATCCTTTGCTTTTGTTTATTACTGTGGTTAGAATTAGCAATACCTTTAAGGTAAACAAAGTTTCCATGGTTGCTCAGGATTGAAAAGACCCTTGCAAATATGTTTAACAATAAAAGCAATAAACATACATATGTTAAGAAATGCAATTGGCAGTGCTATGAGAAAAGGTTCAGAGGAACACATGAGGTTTTCTTGAATTTTAGTTTCAGTGGTTCGGTTTGAGAGACTTCCCATTTAATGGGAGTGTTCTCTGGTACTATAACTTTCTTTGGTGATTTTTTGATGTAGGTATAATGCATCCACCCTTCTTCAGCAGTCCATGTGGCCGTCTCAGCTGCCAGAAGCACTTGATAGGGTCCTTCCCAGCTTGGTTGGAGCTTAGTTTCCTTCCAGGACTTGATCAGCATCCAATCTCTGGGTTGGAACCGGTGAACTGTAAACTCAAGAGGAGGGGTTTGAGCAAGGAGTCCTTTCACTTTAAGAGAGGATAAGGTCAAGGAAATAGCCAAAACACACTCTTTTAAAAATTGATTTTTCTAAAGAAGGGAGGGCTAGTACAGGAGCGGTAATAAAGGCTTGCTTTAAGTTTTGTTTTTTAAAATTTTGTAATTTTTCCTCAGTCCACTTAAGAAGGTTTGGGGCCTCTTTTATGGTTTAGAATATAAGCCTCTAGTTTTAGTTGCATAAGATTTAATCCACAATTTACAATATTTCACCAAGCCCCCAAACTTTTTAAGTTTCCTTTGGATTAAAAATCCTGTCTCATTCCCCTCAGGGTTGCTTCTTTTTTTTAAGCTTGCCCTCTCTGGCTTTTGGAGCCCACACATGGGGGCCTCCCATTCCTTTGTTTCTGAACCACCTTTTTGACAGTGCTTACTATAATTTGAGGTTTTTTTTTTTTAATCCCGTCTAACAAACACTTTCTGTGCTTTCCTCAACAGCTCTTTAATGGGCCTTTCATTTCATCCCTCTAGCTTTTGTAACTTTTTAGCAATGTAGGGCCAGCTTCTAGTAACAAAATTTACTTTTAACAATTCTTGTCCTACAAGGTTTTCTGGATCTAATCCAGATTATTTTCTTATCTGGTCCCTGAGTTGTAAAAACAACAACAACAAAAAAACTGTGGGAGTTTTCTCCCCCTTTTTTGTTGAATTTCAAAAGTCTTAGAAACATTTTGAGACCTCGGGGCAGATTTCCAAATGCCCTTAATCATTAGTTCCCTCAAGTCTTGCATTCTTACCCTATCTCCAGGGTTATTATTGTCCCATCTAGGGTGTTTGGATACTTCTGTTCAGCAGGGTGTATACCTGGGACCGGGGAATAATTTTGTTACCAGATGGACATAGCTGCCTGCCTAATCATTCCTCTCTTTTTTCTCAGTAAAGAAAATATTAATAACTGACATTGGTTTTACCCAAGTATATATGTTAGGTTTAAGGAATTGATTAACTTGATCAGCCATTCTAGTGGGTTCTCTAGGAGTGACTTCATTTCTTTGAAAATGTCTTACTTCTGTACTGGCGAGTGGAGCATTCACAAAACCAATTCTTTGTCCCAGTGGGACTCCCCTTAAGGGGAATAGTGTTGACTTTTTGTCTGAATTCTCAGGAGGAAAGGAAAACCTTTTAATATTTTTCTGGCATTGTTCCAATTCCCTTTTCAAGTTAGGATAAATATGTTGGGAGCTTGGGATAGATCCTCGTTCCTGGCCATTCTCCTCCCCACACTCCTGGTCTTCTTGAGGATTATAAGATGGGGGAATACAGGAAAGGGGATCCCCAGGTTTTTCCCTTTTCTTTGGGGGCTCAGAATTTTTTCTTCCCAGGTTCCCTGTTTTAACAGGGAACGTGGGAAGGGCCTGCAGTAGCCGGCAAAGGGCATAGTCTTTTTCCACAGATGAAGCAGAGGACTCATTATTGACATAAATTATTCAAGTTTGGCAAAGCCAATCTTTATTAGAACCAAACTCCATCCAAAAAACTGAGGGCTGACGTATAGTATTTTTTTTTGGTCCAGATTAAACAACAAAATTCAATCATTCTCTTTTTTCCCTCTTTCTTAGTTCTGGAATCATTTTCCTAACCTTTCAACATTCATCCCAGCGGACTATCTGGGGGAATTTTAAGGGAGTCCTTCCGGCCTCCCTTCCTAGGCTTAGACGGTTTATTACGCATCCTTGGTTACCGGGTTAGTCTGTGCAATTCTGGAGTTTTCCAAAAGGGTGCTCAATCTCCTGTAAAGGAGATTTCTTGCAGATCTTAAGACTCTGGGCCTGCCCTGAAAGGCCCAACCCCCCTTACTGGGGGGTCCTTGCACATTTCAGGATTTCTCCCAACTCTATTCTTGCTTTGTCACTTGGTAGTGTCTCAGTCACTCGCATTCACACAATGTCTCCAACCCGCCACCCAGCACCTCAGAGTTACAGTTTTGTCTCCCTGTGGGACTACTCAGGCAACTCTGGCAGGTGATCAAGCTCCCCTTCTGCCACTTAGGGGCAGCCTTTACCAAATCAAACCTGAGTTTTTACCAGTCTGATGGAGTGGTGCTCTCTCGACTGGTTCCTGGGCCTCACCGGGTTCCTTTGTGCTTCTAGGGTCCTTGCCCTGGCATGCTGGGAGGGCTAGTCCCCTACAGATCAATCGGTTTCCTGGTGCCAGGTGAAGTCACCTCTTCCAGTGTCCCAGAGGTGTTGCACCCCAGCAACAAAGGGAAGTGAAAACACTGTCTCCGCCTCCCAATTTACCGGCCAATGCACCGGAGATGTGGTAGGATTCTTTACAGAGAGAGACAAGACACCAAGGCTTCATTGCCAGGAAGCAGCATTTATTTGTGCCAGCACTGGCCCAGCAGACTCACATCCAAAAGCTGAGCCCTGAATGCAGTGGGGCGTTGCCTTTTATTACATTTTAGCTCCTTTGTCTACCTTATAGGGCAACTTGCACTTTTGAATGGGTATTTTATGGCACAGAGTTGTAACTGGGTTATTCATGCGCACTTAGACATTGACTAGGCCACGTCACTTTCTCTCTAACACATTCTTTTTCTATTCTGGGAAGACCCTTATGGCTTTGTTTTAGAAGGGCCCCACCTCAAAACCTGCCTTGCATGCCAGGGATAAATCCCATTTGGTCATGTTGTATAATAGTTGATGTGTTGTTGAATGGCTTTGCTAGTATTTTATTGAGGATTTTTTGATCAATGTTTATTAGAGATATTGGCTTGCAGTTTTCTTTCTTGCAGTGTTTTTGCTTGACTTAGGGGTAAGGACAATGCTGGCCTTGTAAAATGTGTTTGGAAGTATTTATTCTAGCTCTGTGTTTTTGGAAAACATGTTTTTAAGAAGTATTGATAATAATTCTTTGAATCTTTGCTAAAATTCAGTCACGAAGCCACCTAATCCTGGGCTTTTCTTTGTTCTTTCCAAAGTTTTAAACTACTTCTTTCATCTTTTTATTTGTTATTGGCCTGTGGAAGTTTTCTGCTTCTTTCTGATTTGACACTGGTAGGTTATATTTTTTAGGAATTTATCAGTCCTCTAGGTTATCCAATTAGTTGGCATATAATTGTTCAGAATAGTTTCTTCTGGTCCTTTTATATTTATTTTTATTTTTTTCTTTGGAGTTAGAGTCTCACTCCATCACCCAGGCTGAAGTGCAATGGCATGCTCATGGCCACCTCAGTGTTGACCTGCTGGGCTCTGTCGATCCTTCCACCTCAGCCTTCCAAGTAGCCAGAACTACAGGCATGTGCTACCATGTCTGGCTAATTTTTTTATTTATTGAGGAGACGAGGTCTCACCCTGTTGCCCAGGCAGGTCTCAAACCAGCAGGCAATCCTCTCGCCTTGACCTCCCAAAGTGCTGGGATTACAGGCTTGAGCCACCACACCCACCCAGACCTTTTTATTTCTGAGGCATCTGTTGCAATGTCTCCACTGTCAATTTCTGATGTTGTTTTTTGAGCCTTCTCTATTTTTTCAGAGTCTAGCTAGGGTTTTGTTGATTTTATTTTTTCAAAGAACCAACTCTTGGTTTTATTGATTTTTTTCCTATGGTTTTCCTCATCTCCGTTTGATTTCTGTTCTAGTATTTTAAAAAAAAATTTTTTTTCCTTCTGCTAACGTTGTTTCATTTGTTTTTCTTTTACTCTTTTTAGCTCACTGAAACATAATGTTAGGATATTTATTTGAGATCTTTCTTCTTTTTAAATTTAGGCATTTATTGTTATAAACTTTCCTCTTAGAATCACTGTTGTTGTATCTCATAGGTTTTGATATGTCGTGTTTCCTTTGTTGTTTATCTCAAGATACTTTCAAATCTCCCCCTTTAGTTTCTTATTTGATCCATTGGTTGTTCAGGAGCACATTGTTAAATACCACATATTTGTGAATTTTCCATGATTTCTTCTGTTATTGATTTCTAGATTCATACCATTATGGTTTAAAAAAAAAAACTATACTAGATATTACTTCAGTCTTCTTGAATGTTTTAAGACTTGTGGTGTAGCTTCATCTATGGCCCATTCTGGAGAATGTTCCATATGTGCTAAAGAAAAATGTATGTTCTGCTATTGGATGGAGAGTTCTATATATGTCCATTAGGTTCATTTGGTCTAAAGTGCTATTCAACTCCAGTATTTCCTTATTAATTCGCTCCTGGAAGATCTATCCATTGTTGAAAGTGGGGTATTAAACTCCCCTACTATTATTGTATTGCTATCTATGTATTCCTTCGTGTCCATTAATATTTGCTGTATATATTTAGGTGCACTGATGTTAGGCACATATATATTTACAATTGTTATGTCCTTTTGATGAATTGACCCCTTTATTATTATTATTATTATTATTTTTTGAGTTGGAGTCTCGCTCTGTCACCCAGACTGGAGTGCAGTGGCCGCTCCTGGCCACTGCAGCCTCGACCTGCTGGGCTCCAGTGATCCTTCCGCCTCAGCCTTCCAAGGAGCTGGAACTACAGGCGCACACTACCACGCCCGACTAATTTTTTTTTATTTATTGTAGAGATGAGGTCTCGCCAAGTTGCCCAGGTGGGTCTTGAACCCGTGGGCTCAGGCAATCCACTCACCTCAGCCTCCCAAAGCGCGGGATTACAGGCTGAGCCACCGAGCCCGGCTCCCTTTATTATTAAATAATGATCTTTTTAGTCTCTGTAGTGGTTTTTTTACTTGAAGTCCATTTGGTTTAACATAAATATAACTACCCTGCTCTATTTGCATGGAATATCTTCTTCCATTCCTTCACTTTCAACCTGTGTCCTGAAAGCTAAAATGGGTCTCTTGTAGACAACATACCGTGCAGCTTGTTTTTTCTGTTTTAGCCATTAGGCTACTCTAAGTTTTTGATTGGAGAGTTTAATCCATTTACATTCAAGAAATTGAGTAAGGATTTACTCCTGCCATTTTATTTATTTATTTAATTTATTTTTTGAGTAGGAATCTCACCCTGTCACCCAGACTGGAGGGCAGTGGCATGCTCACAGTCACTGCAGCCTCAGCTTGTTTGGCTCAGGTGATCCTTCTGCCTCAGCCTTCCAAGTAGCTGGAACCATAAGCATGCACCACCACACCCGAGTAATTTTTTTGATTTATTGTAGAGATGAGGTCTCACCAAGTTGCCCGGGCCGGTCTTGAACCCCTGGATTCAGGCAATTCTCTTGCTTCTGCCTCTCAAATTGTTGGAATTAGAGGCATGAGCCACCATGCCCAGACATTTTGTTGTTTTCTGGTTGTTTTGTAGACCCCTTTTTCCTTTCTTCCTCTTGTCTACCCTTGTGATTTTCTGTAGTGCTAAGCTTTTATTCCTTTTCTTTCTCATTTGTGTATTTGCTTTGTGGCTTTTTGCTTTGTGCTTTGTTTCACATAAAACATCTTATAGTAGACTATTTTAAGCTAATAATCTAAGTTTAGTTGTATACCAATACTTAGACTTTTATTTTCCCTCTTACACACAATTTCTATCTTTGCTGTCACAATTTACATCTTTTTATATTGTGTATTCCTTAAGACCTTATTGTAGCTATGGTTATTTTAGACTATTTTGACTTTTAAATGTCATTCTAGAGATTTGAGAGGTTTGCACACCACCATTATAGTAATTGACTATTCTCTATTTGACTATGAATTTGCCTCTGCTGGTGAGTTTTATACTTCCATATGTTTTTTATGATAGTAAACTATCATCCATTCCTTTCTGGTTGAAGAACTCCCTTAAGGTTTTTTTTTGTAAGGCAGGTCTAGTGCTGATGACTTCTCTTGCTTTCTGTCTTATCCAAGATGTCCACTGTAAATCCCTTTAGTGATCCTGCCTGCCCTTAAGATCAAGTCTGAACTCCTCATCCTCACTGATGTACACCCACTAGACTTGCTCACTCCTTTCTCCCCATGGCCCTGTTTATAAGCTTCCATGATGCCCATGAGATTCTACCTCTCAGGCCTTGTGCCTGAGTCCTTGTCACACTCTGGCCTGAGATCCCACCCTAACCCTTGGCCACTCATCCATTTTGGCTCTGGAACAACACCGCGTGTTGCATACACCAGGGTGGAAAAGTGCCTTTTTTCAGAACCCTTCAGTTCCCTGGGAGCTTTTCAGGGTGACTCACTTTGGACCTGAGCTTTTTGACCCGGCACACTTCAAGGCGGAAGGGGGCCTGGCGAGTGTTTTGTAAAATATTTTACTCAAAGGGTAAAGAACAGTATCAACTCCAGTGCACCAGCACCATTCCAAATAGAGGAAACGACTCTTGGTCTTTCTGAAACACCATGCCCCTCCTGGCCATAGCCCCGTCCAGATTTTGGTGTTTGTCAATGCTCCGTGTATCCTTTATTATACTTCTATGTATCCAAAGCTATACATGTTTTTCTATCAACATTAGTGCATATTCTTTGGTACCTAGTTTTTCATCTCAAATATGGTTTGAGGTTTATTTAAATTAAAATACTTAACTCATTTGTTATTCTTAATTGCGTAGTATTCCATTTTATTAATGCGTAGCAAGTTTTTTTATTCTGTTAATAAATGTTGCAATGGACTGAATATTGTGTCTCCCCAGAATTCATGTTGGTACTCCAATCCTTATGTGATATTTGAAAGCAGGGACTTTGGGAGGCGATTGAGGTGATTGAGTCACGCAGGTGGAGCCTTCACAAATGGGATTAGTGCCCTTATAAAAGAGGCCCCAGGGAGCACCCTTACTCTGCTCAAGGCGAGGTGTGTGCAAAGTGCTAGTGAAAGGCTTCTAGGAGTCCTTGGAGAATCCTCGCGGTCAGGTGCAGTCTTTGGAAAGTGCCTCCTCCACTGACACCTATTCCCTCCTGAATATGGTGTCCCCCATCTCCCCAAGAACATTGCTTTCACACTGTGGAGCATGGTGACTCTTTGCACTGGGCTGTGTGATCGAAATAGTGGATTGGGATACTTTTTAAAATGAAATAATTTAGAATAGAAAATATTAGGGAGTAGCATGATAGTAAGATGTTTTTTTTCTTTCTTTTGACTGGAGAGTAGTGGCACATTCCCAGCCACTGCAGCCTCGACCTGCTGGGTTCCGGTGATCCTTCTGCCTCAGCCTTCCAAGTAGCTGGAACTACAGGAGCGCGTTACCATGCCCAGCTAACTTTTGATTTGTTTTAAAGACAAGGTCTTGCCAATTTTTGCCCGAGTGGGTCTCAAACCCACGGGCTCAGGCAATCCACTCACCTTGGTCTCCCAAAGTGCTGGGATTACAGGCAAAGCCATCGAGCCTGGCCAGGTGTGTTGTTTCAATGAAATTTTTATTTATTTATTTTTGAGTTGGAGTCTCACTCTGTCGCCCAGGCTAGGCTGGAGTGCAGTGGCATGCTCACGGCCACCCCAGCATTGACCTGCTGGGCTCTGACGATCCTTCTGCCTCAGTCTTCCAAGTAGCTGGCACTACAGGGGTGCACTACCACGCCCGGATAATTTTTGATTTATTGTAGAGACGAGGTCTCACCAAGTTGCCCAGGCTGGTCTCGAACCTACAGGCTCAGGCAGTGCACTCACCTCGGCCTCCCAAAGTGCTGGGATTACAGGCTGAGCCACTGAGCCAAGCCTGAAATTTTTTTTCCATTCCTTTCTTCCTGGGATGCTTACTCCTCCAAAAATCTCTGTAGGTCACACCCTCACCTCCTCTGGTCCTTTGTTCAGTGTCAACTTCTCCATGACACTCTAAAATGGAACTGACCCCTCTGGCAATTCCCTGCTAGGCCATTTCTTTTATACAAAAAGCCCTTGCCACCTTCTAGTATGCCACATACTTTGTCCAGTGTCTTTGTCTCCATTAGAAGGCAGGGAGTTGGTTCTGCTCTCATGGCTCTAGCCCAGCACTTAGAGCACAGATTGATATGCAGTAAGTGCTCATCAAATTGTGTCAAATAATTATCTGTGTGCGTTTTATTGGGTAGCAAAGTAAGATGCATGTATTACTGAGGGTTGAAGTAGAAAAAAATGGAAAAACACTGCTTCAAAGAAACATACATCTGCACAAGACGTAGAATTTTCATAGTGTAGTCTGCAGCTGTGGGACAGTGAAAAGATGTCTTTGTCAGCTTGGGATGCTACAACAAAGTGCCAGACCGGTGGCTTATGAACAGCAGAAATGTAATTCTCTCAGTTCTGGAGACTGAAAGTCCAAGATCAGAGTGCAGGCATGGCTGTGTTCTGGTGAGGGCTCTCTTCTGGATTGTAGACCACCAACTTATTGCTGTGTCCTCACCTGGTGGAAAGAGAGTGAGAGAACTCTCTGGGGTCCCTTTTATAAGGATACCAATCCCATTAATGAGGGCTACACCCTCATGATCTAATCACCTCCAAAGGCCCTACTTCCTAATACCATCACCTTAGGGGTTCGGATCATATGAGTTTGGGGAGAGGAGACATGATCATTTAGTCCAATGCAAGCAGGGGAAAGAAAAGGGGGGTGGGGATAAAACACTCTCTGAGTCTTTGCAGCTCATTTTGGTTGGGCACTCCTTCAGTGCTTTGCTAGGCTGTTCACAACTCTGCCCTAGCCTTCACCTCCAGCTCACATGGAGGCCAATACAAGGTGAGAGCATATGGATTTTTCAGGTCTTTCTGAGTTGCAACTTTCTCTGGGGATGTGTGACTTTCTGGTACATGTGGAAGCTTATAAAAGCCCTTATTACCCCAACTCCTTTCAACCTCTTCCTCGGCTTTTTGGTTTGTCTACTGCTTGTCTCCAATTGTCATACCTTGCCCTAGGCTGCTGCAGCCAATACTTGTGCCTTTAAATGCTTTGGGCACAAGCCACCTGGGAAGCTGCCCTAGGCCAGTGACCACTCTAATTCTAGCAAGACGAACATAAGCTCTTCCAACAGTCTTACAGACAGCAGCCCCACAGGCAAAACCCACAATCACAGTTCCGTGAGAATAAGGTCTGTATTTGTTCTCCTGGTCCTGGCAACCTGTAGCTGGAGAACAGGCCCATCTCTTTGGCACTGGCCTAAGACACAGGTGATGGGAGGTGGGCAGTTGCAAAAGCCAGAACACTCTCCTGCTGCAAAGCTGCAGGCCTCCTTTTCCCAAGCCTTCCTGGGTGTTTCTAAGTTTTTGACTAGACTCTAGAACCCTGCAAAAGTTGATGGCCAGTTTTTGCCAGCTCATTTGCTGTTCCTCTTGGAGAAATGGGACTCCACTTTTCCCTACCCTGCCTTTTTTGGCAATGTTGCCTCCCATTGATTCTTCCTTGTTTTCTAGTACAAGTAGCTGTTCTATGCTCTTGAGTTTTCCTGCTCAGCCTCGGAATAAGCTGTTTCTGCAAAGAGTTCTGAAAAAGGTTCTATTTAGTGGGAAATAGGATTTAGAAATCAAGATCTGGGCATATATATTTTTTAGAATAAAAACGCATCATATCTACCAGGAATTTAGTATTTTTAACCATGCTAGTAGTTTTATTAGGATTGTTGTTGAGTCTACTAATACTCTTGTTATATTACAGAGATTTTGAGTGGACTGCCCTTAACTCCACTTTCTATTTTTATTTAGTCATCTTAACAATATTAGATTTTGGTGGAATGTATATGTTGCACTTTAGAAGGAATGGCTGCATTTGTGTTTGTGGGCTACTTCTGCCAATATTGAGTTGGCTGCCAAGTCAAATAGCTTAACCATAATAGAAGATCACTATCTTACGTACAATTCCAGACAAATAACTTGGGGCAGGGAGGTGGGACAGCCGTGGTGCATGATGTCATCACAGGACAAAGGTTTTATGTTGTTACCCTTCCATCCCCTAGAGCAGGGGCCAGCAAACTATGCTCCATGTGCCAAATACAACCTCATGCCTGTTTTTGTACAGCCTGTAATCTAAGAATGGTTTTTACATTTTTAAAGTTTTGTTAATCAAAACAATTCATATTTATGGCATGCGAAAATTGACATTTAAATTGTAGTGCCCATCCGTAGAATGTTGTAGGCACACAGCCATGCTCACCCACATACGCAGTGCAGCTGCTCTCAGGCTACAGCAGTGTTGGCCTCCTGGTGCAAGCTAGCTCACCAGCATCATAATTCTATCACAGCACAAGGGAGGACAAAGAGGCAGTGAAGAAGTCATCTTTATTTTCTTGTTTTTTTCTTAGTGACAAGGTCTTTCTGTCATCAAGGCTGGGGTACAGTTGTGCAACCACAGTTCACTGTAGCCTCGACCTCCTGGGCTTAAGTGATCCTTCTGCCTCAGGCCCCCGAATAGCTGGGGCTACAGGCATGCGCCACCATGTCCAGCTAATTTTTGAAATTTTTTGTAGAGACAGGGTCTTGCTATGTTGCCCAGACTTGTCTTGAATTTCTGGTTTCAACTTATCTTCCTGCTTCAGCCTCCCAAAACACTGAGATTACAGGCGTGAGCCGCCACACCCAGCCTAGTCATCTTTAAAGAATGTGACTCAAAAGCTGATACATCATTTCCCCTCATGTCCCTTGGGACAAAATTTAGTTGTCTGGCCCCAGTTCGCTAAAAGGAAAGTGAGAAAATGAATCTCTAGTTAAGAGACTTGAAGAAGGGGAATCTTACAAAAATGTAGTGCAATCTAAAAAGTGTTGTGGCTACTACATTGCATTTTGTCATGTGATGCAGATGCCTCAGAGGTCGGGAATTATTTCAACAAAGGAAGAATGTGTCCAGAATTTCAAGCAGCGCCAACCGTTTCACTGACTGTTGGCTCAGGACGAAGCTGCTGAAAGAGGTGGCAGGCAGCACTTAGGCACCCGAGCCATGACACTCTTGCTAAAACTGAACAGAATAAAATACTGAGGATTCTAATTCCTCTAGGCCTTTAATTTTCCTGTGTGTTTTTTAAAGTTTCTGGAGGAGTCCTGAGTACTATGCTAATTATACTGGCTCAGCTCAAAGCATATTTATTATCAGCATTGGTTTCTGTAAGGACCCTGCTATGGTTTGAATAGTTAAACTTAATATTGTTACAATGAAATAGTATTGGGAGGTGTGGCCTTTACGAGGTGACTGGGTCATGAGGGCAGTAGATTAATTCACTCAAGGGTTAATGCATTAACGGATTACCAGGGAAGCAGGTTCTTTATCACCAGAGTGGGGTGATAAGCCAGGTTGCCCCTCTTTCGTGAGTCCCCTTGCTATGTAGTGCCTTGTGCTGCCTCAGGACTCCGCAGAATCTCTATTAGCAAGAAGGCCTTCATCACATGAGGCCCCAGACCTTGGACTTCCCAGCCTCCAGAAAGAGACTTTTAATGGACTATTGTTTAGTTATATGAAATTTTGTTGAATCCATTCTTCCCTTCACATCCAGAAGATTTTATCAAATGTGTTAATCTAGCATTTTACTTCTAACTGCTGCACAAAATCTTACTGCTTGTATCACACTTTATCTCTTCTAGTCATGTTAACCTAGGATGTTTCAAAAATCTTGTTATGAAGACATTCTTGTCTACAAAGGGAAATTTGTTTAATCTGAAACAAGACCAACAAGTAGAATATATGAAAACATCCAGCAAAGTAGGAAGAAGAGGGTAGCACCCTCAAAATAAAGGATATGATAATCTGTACGTGAAATCATTAGTAACTAGAAAATGCTAACTAAAACAAAATGTCCCTTTATATCCTTTAGAATGGCAAAAATTACAGGGATGTGGAACCTTGATAAGGTAATTGGAAAGGTTCTGTGTTGTAGAAATATGACTGGGCAATACCTTTAAAATTAATAATGTCTATGCCTTATGCAGCTGTATACTACCTGTTTATATGTCCCAGGGAAATTCATACACCTAAGGATGTATAGACAAATAACTTCATCATAATGACTGTGCAGCAGCTAGGAGTGAATTGCAGGATTTGCAAGTAACACATTTGGTATGAATGAAATGTTGTAGCACATTTCACTCATTTAGGTATCAATGCAAAGATAGAACAAGATTTTGTTTTTCCACTTGGCACCATACAAGCCACTTGCAACTTGCAAGTTTCCATTCTTTTTCAATTACAAGATTTAAATTCATATATTGTCCTTCCATCTTCTCTTTTCCTTTTGGGAATCTCAGCATATGAATATTAATATTTTTGCTATCTTCCGCATCTTGATGTAAAATTTTTCACATTGCATTGCCTTATTCCTTCTGGTGTCCTGGGAGAAATAGTTGCCATTATCACACAGTCCACTAATCTGTTCTTTGGCTGTTTCTATTAATCTCGTGAAGTGTTTCCTTCATGTCGATTACTCATGCCCAATAATACACCTTTCTTTTGGTAACTATATTTTTACACACACCACCCTTAACTGTAATTTTAATAATACCTATTAAAAACATTTTGAACTCTGGATGTCCACATTCCATTAAGCTAGGCCTTTTCCTGTAGAGAGAACTTGTGTACTGTCTCTTACTACTAATTCCTCATATGACTGATGACTCTCCTTAATTTTTACTGGGGTATCTGCAAATCTTGGCTGAGAAATAGTAGCAGGGAGGTCTGATCCTCTGGTTCCTCCTTCTTTGGTGTGTTTAAGTGGAGGTGTGTATTATAGAAAAGAATGCCCTACCACCTGAAGAGACCCCCTTCCTAACTGATCCTTTTCCTCAGGACACCACTTGACATAATCACCCTGGGCACCACCTCCTTCTTGGACAATGGCTCCCCAGTCACTGCAATGACTTGAGGGGAGAATGCTCCAGGTTGAAAACTCTACCTGTGTCTGTTGTATCCACTCCAGCTGGGCTCAGGGTCTGCTCTAATGGAACCTAAGTGCCACTGTAGTGCAGAGCTGCTTTCCTGTCCTCTACAGGCACATGGAGGGCTACAATCTGCTTGGTAAATGACAGCAGACAGTAAAAGGTAAAAGTACAGGGGGAAAAAGTATAATGTAGAAAGAGATCACAATTCAAGTATTCGTCTGCACTTGTATCTCCCATTACCTCCCCCATGAAAAAGCTGTCCCACCTGCCATGTTCTCCTTTCATGTCTTTTTTTTTTTTTTCAGTTGGAGTTTCACTCTGACTCCCAGACTGGAGTTCAGTGGCACGCTCACTGCCACCCCAGCATTGAGCTGCTGGGCTCAGGCAATTTCCACCTCAGCCTTCCAAGTAGTTGGAACTACAGGTGCACAGTGCCACACCCAACGAGTTTTTTGATTTATTGTAGAGATGAGGTCTTGCCAAGTTACCCAGGCTGGTCTCAAACCCCCGGCCTCAAGCAATCCTCTCATCTCGACCTCCCAAAGTGCTGGGATTACAGTTTTGAGCCACTGCGCCCAGTCCCTTTCATGTCTTAAAGCCCCATTTATCTTGTGTTCCCCCTTTCAGATCTCAAAGTCCCATCTTCCCTGTGTTCCCCCATTCATGTCTCAAAATCCCATCTGCTCCGTCTCCACCAGCCATATCTTTAGTTCTCTAGATCCATACACTGCTCTTATTTTCATGGCATCTCTAGGGTTGGGCTACTAGCCCACACTAGTTTATCAACTTGTCAGGAACCATTTACTTTCAATTTAATGAAGAAAAAACCAATTTATTTTTGATGTAGTTCTCTCTGCGATAAGATGAAAAAAGCAACATACGTTTGAAAATGTATTTTCTTGTGGGCTTCATTTTGCTTATCTAGAGGCATTCTATAAAGCTGGCAATTATTTGGGCTGCAATCATGTGGCTTATTATACACCTTCTTTGAGGAGCTTGACTGCACAGCACAGCAAGGCACACTGAGGTGGGATAGAATGTGGCCTTGGTGTTAACATCATGTCTTCACTCTGACCTATTTGAGAGGCCACAGAAGCAACAACTGAACCATCCATTTCACCAAAGCTGGGATAAAAAAAAGAAAATTTTCACCTCTACTTTCCAGGAAGGGCCTACCTCCTGCTCAGCCCTTGAAAATCTCTCTTGATTTGTAAAACACAAACTACATTATTGAAGAGGTAGTTTAGGACCACTTACATGTACTAGACTCTTTGATGTGTAGGCAGTCCACAAAAGAAGAATATGGCAAACCATTTGAACTTTTTCAATATTTTACTTAAAATGCAATTGTGTAATTAAGGTATAATGATACACCAGTATGGGACCTTTGCAGATACCATTTCAACAAATATATCATGAATATATAGTTCCTACACAAAACTATACAACTTACCAGACTCTTAATTCCTGTTATGCATCATACTCATACTCATCTAGAAGAATATGGAGAAAAAGTGCTGAGCAACAAAAGCAGGAGTCATGTGTGATTTTAATAAATGAAAATATGGCATTTCAGTTCAGTGGTAAAAGGTAAATAATTAAAATGAATAGCTATTAGGCTAATCATTTGAAAACAAACAAAATTATATCCTTATCTCACACCATATATTGTCAACTAACAGTGTAACAATGATCCATGAATAATATAAATTAAATAACTTCAAACAAAATCGATTCCATGTTATCACAGGGGTTCCCTACCCGAGCCGCAGACCGGTACCAATCTGTGGCCTGTTAGAAAATGGACCACACAGCAGGAGGTGAGCAGTAGGCAAGCAAAGCTGTCTCCTGTCAGATCAGTGGGGGGATTAGATTCTCAGAGAAGCACGAACCCTACTGTGGACTGCACATGCAAGAGATCTAGGCTGTGTGCTCCTTGTGAGAACCGAATGCCTGCTGATCCCCCCTTCACTGTCTGAGGAATAATTGTCTTCCATGAAATTGGTTCCTGATGCCAAAAGTTTGGGGACTACTGATTATTAGAAAACGGGATACACCTGATACTGTGTCAGGTTCCAAAGGTTAATTTCACAGGTCAATGACATGACAGTTCAAAGAAGCATACACATTTAGTTGTTTCCAGCTGATTTCTAATGCTCAAACTATTTGTGTCAAAATTTACAGAAAATAAGATAAACCTCTATATTAACACCTTAAAATAAATGACTTACCTAAAGTCCACTTCTGCATTGCATAACTCCTACAAAAGTATAACTGTCGGTTAGAATGTCACAGTTGTTATTAACAGAGCATCCTAAATCAACTGGCTTAAAAATTAATTTAGTCTCTCACAGAAGAAACAGTCCAGAAGTGGAGTGGCTACAGGCTAGTTGGTTTAGTGGCTCAATTACATCATCCAGGTCCCAGGTTCTTCAGATCTTTCTGCTCGGGCCATCATAAAATACAATCCATTGTTGAAAGATGGTTACCAGGCACCACATCCAGACAAGGTACAGTGCACCAAAAGATCTACTTCACCTTGCTTGAATCCTTGAATCTTTGAGAGAAACTTTTCCAGAAACAGCCTGTCAGATATCTCCTTTATCTGTCTAGAATTGGGTCCTATATGATTAATTTAAACCAACTGCTGGCAGTGAGAAAGGGAATGCCATTGACCGAAACTAATCAGGATTTATATCTCCTTTCCTTTGAGAAGAAAAGGATACCCAAACTGCTAGCAGAGTAAGGAGGGAGTGACTAGGAAAGTCACTCAGCAATGGCTGTCACAAATGCTTAATACCATGTTCTTAATTCATTTAGTAATGGGAAGAATCAGAGCACAAGGTTTCAAACTACTATTATACCAAATAAAAATACAGTTAATTCCTATGTTACACAACATTGTGCTCTGCACACTTAGACTTAAGTAAGCCTACACATAAAAAATAGTAAATGAAAAACAAGAGATAAAAGTGGGAAACTTTTAAGTACATTTTAAAATTGTATAGAGTGCAATGAATGAGTGCTATAGCAGTTTCTCACTCCAGGAGACTTCTGGCATTAACAATTTAAAATTACCTAAGCAAGGTTTTCTATCTAGTTTATACATAGATTTCTATCTGTTTTACTGACTTAGATACAGTTGAAGATAATACAAAAATCACTGACTCTTTATGAATGATATAGTTCATTAACAATAACCAAATACATTTATAAATGCCAGGGAAGAGTCCAAGAAAAAGTATACTTTATATCTATAAAAAGCATACTTTATATATATCTATTTCAGTGACAATGTATATTAAGGTATTAACGTGGTAGTGCTATTTAGAATGGATAATCTTACCATATGTATTACAAATTAATAAGGATACAGCCGGGCACAGTGACTCATGCCTGTAATCCCAGCACTTTGGGAGGCAGAGGTGAGAAGACTGCCTGAGCCCAGGGGTTTAAGACTTGCCTGGGCAACTTGGCAAGACCCTGTCTCTACAATAAATCAAAAAATTAGCTGGGCATGGTGGCGCACGCCTGTGGTTCCAGCTACTTAGAAGGCTGAGGTGGAAGGATCACCTGAGCCCAGCAGGTCGAGGCTGTGGTGGCTGTAAGCATGCCACTGCACTCCAGCCTGAGCGACAGAGTGAGACTCCAACTCAAAAACAAAAATTAATAAGAATATAATGCTTTTTCAAACTTAACATAAAAATCCTGCAATGTAACACATTAAAAACAAAAAAACCTCCAAACATAAGTCCCATATTATTTGGGAACTGGTTGTATATTAATTTAATGTTTCTGATTAGTTAGCCATCCTCATGATTTTACAGTTTCTATTTACACAAGGAGTATGTTTATCACAGCAGGTATCTCTGAGTTTTTTTTAATTAACAAAAAATTAGCTATGGTTATCAGAAACATTATCTCTTAGTATTAATAATTTCCAAATGACATTTTCCACATTTCTTAAATTGATAAAATTCCCCTTGACTATGAATCATCTGTTATGTCAAACAGTTCTAATTCAAGATGAAATGTATATACATTCTAAATGTTTATGAATTTTTACTCCTGTATAGTCTGATATCTAATGACTCATGTGGTCTTGTTGCAATCATGCTTTCTGCTATGAGTTTTCAGATTATGAATGCTTCTCCACACTCACTTGTGTGAGTTCTCTGATGTACATGTCTGACCGCAGGAAGGAGTTACTTATTCATTACATTGAAAGGGTTCTGTGACATAACTGAGGTCTTACTTCAGAGAAGCCTTCCTACATCTATTACGTTCACATTCCCTCTCCTATGAATTCTCTGATGGCTATTGAATGCTGATTTGTGGTAGAATTTTTTCCCACATTCAGTACATTCATAGGGTTTCTCTCCTGAATGAGTTCTATAGTGTACAGTGAGGTATGACATCCGCGAGAAGGCTTTCCCACATTCGTTACATTCAAAGGGTTTCTCTCCTGAATGAATTCGATGATGTATAGTGAGATATGACATCTGAGAGAAGCATTTTCCACATTCATAACATTCATAGGCCTTCTCTCCTGTGTGTGTTCTCTGATGCCTATTAAGGGCTGAATTCTGGCAGAAGGTTTTCCCACATTCATTACATTCATAGGGTTTCTCTCCTGAATGAATCCGATGGTGTATAGTGAGGTATGACATCTGAGAGAAGAATTTTCCACATATATAACATTCATAGGGCTTCTCTCCTTTATGTATTCTCCGATGTCTGCAAAGGGCTGAGTTCTGGTAGAAGGTTTTTCCACATTCACTACATTCATAGGGCTTCACTCCTGAATGTGTTCTATGATGTATAGTGAGGTATGACAACTGGGAGAATAATTTTCCACATTCATTACATTCATAAGGTTTCTCTCCTGTGTGTACTCTCTGATGTCTCATGAGGGCTGAATTCAGGTAGAAGGTTTTCCCACATTCATTACATTCATAGGGTTTCTCTCCGGAATGAGTTCTATAATGCACAGTGAGATATGATAACCGAGAGAAGAATTTTCCACATTCATTACATTCATAGGGTTTCTCTCCTGTGTGGGTCCTCAGGTGGGTAGTAAGAGTAGACTTGCGACAGAAGCATTTCCCACATTCACTACACTTATAGAGTTTTATGCCTGTGTGAATTTTCTGATGATCATTAAGTGCAGATTTCTGAGAGAAGGTTTTCCCACAGTCATGGCAAACATAAGGTCTCTCTCCTGAATGTGTTCTCTGATGTTGTGTGAGGTGTGTCTTCTGGCAAAAGGATTTTCCACAGTAACTACATTCATAGGGCTTCTCTCCTGAGTGAGTTCTCTGATGTTGAATGAGGTGTAACTTCTGGTAAAAGTTTTTCCCACATTCATTACATTCATAGGGCTTCTCTCCTGTGTGTGTTCTCTGATGTACAGTGAGGGTTCCTTTTTGGCAAAAGGATTTCCCACACTGATTACACGCATAAGGTTTCTCTCCTGTGTGAGTCCTCTGATGTATAATAAATTTTGACTTTTTACAGAAGGATTTTCCACATTCGCTGCATTCATAGGGCTTCATTTCCATGTGAGAACTCTGATGTACACTGAGGTTCGACATTTGGAGAAAAGCTATTTCAGATTCATTCCACTTATAGGGCTTCTCTTCCATGTGATTAACAAAAACTGCATCCTTTTGGAAGGCTTTCTGGCATTCAATATACTCAAAAGGTTTCTCCAACAAATGAATTTTCTGATAAATATTTTCTTCATTTAGTGTATAAGGTGCCCCATTTTGATTAAATTCATAAGTTTTATCTTCTGGATGAGTTTTCTCAAGCTTAATATGGAGGAGTGATTTCCCACATCCACTACATTCATCAGGTTTCATTCTTGCATAGCTTCCATCACTACTAATATATTCTGAAACAGATGTTAAACTCTTTTCACATGAGTCACACAGGCTGTTTTTATGGGCTATTTTTCTTGAAGGATCAAGGTTCGTTTCTACAGTAAAAGGTTTACCAGGAACATTACCTCTCTCTTCAATCTGAGTTTCATTGATGAACACAGTTTGTCTTAAATGTTTATCTTCATCTTCTTGGACACTCTCTTTTAGGTCATCAGTTCTCCAGACTTCACCTAAAGAGAGACAAAATTAACCAACTTTTGTACATCTTCCTATGTGAAATAAGGAATGAGACTTACAAGACTTGTTTACAAACATCTCATTGTGGCTAGATGCTAGTTTCATGGACAGATGAAAATAATTCCAAGCGTACTTTCCCCCTTATTCTTCTGGTTTAGAATAAAACATACATATACACACATACCGCCAGGGGTGGGAAAAGAAGGAAGTAAGCTGACACAGCTTTCAGGAGTGTAATAAGCACCTGAGGAATTACAGGAGTTAATAAGCACCTTTGATTTATACTACCTTATGTTTTGCTCAAAACACTGTATAGAAGGTAAAATGTAACACAGAACAATGATGGGTAGACAAAAGATAGAATATCTACAAAAGATGAGTAGCTGACAAGGTAGATACCAACAGCGTGATGAGAAGTGCTACTGAACATGGAGAGTCATAAGGTTTATCCAAATAGTGATCTGTTTTGGAGGAGGTGGATCAGCACTTTATACCGCAACATTTCATATCAAGTTGGAAAAGACAGATTATATTCTGAGGCATTATCACTTTATACTAAGATTTTTGTGGTAGTGCTTTAACCAGTCTACAACCTTCCAAACTATTTTGCTTTTCCTCCCATTCTACACAATAAATAAACTTATATCTACATGTTCTCATGTTTATTGGAAGACCCTATTAACTAGTGCTTTAATTCTAATTCTGTTTCACTTGAAAGGAAAATCCCAGGAATACATATATGCCCAAAAGAAAATGTAAAATAGTCCACAGAGCATGTCATCCTTTCAAAAGTTTTAGATTTTATAAATATTCTTAATTATAGATTCTAAATATTTCTTAAATATCTGTCATTTAATGCTAAACTCATTCTGACCATGGTATTCTGTATATTCCTCTCTGGACAATATAGCATTAACTCTGGTAAGGTGACCTTGGGCAAGCTACTTAACAGTTCTCTGCAGTTGGTATCCTCCATCTATCAAACAGAGATGAAATAAAGTGCTCAAAGCAGCATTTGGCACAAAACACGTGCTTGATAAATCTATCAATTATTTTTCCCATTTTTCACTCTCCTGACAATTTCCTTAAACCAGTCCTGTCCCTGACATACTAATTATGTGAGTGCTTCCCCACTCATGAGTTGCATTTAGTGTATATACCTTTAGAATCAGAACCCTCACCCTACTCTTAAAATACTTTTATTTTTACTTATCTTAGAACTTTCTGGATGAACCTGACTACTATACTTGCTGTCATCCACATTAAGTGAAATCATATCAACCTTATCCTCCAAAACCTACAGCTTCCCAGAATCCACTGCCAAAACATCAACAGATAAAATGGAAAAAAGGCTGGGCACGGTGTCTCACACCTCTAATCCCAGCACTTTGGGAAGTCGAGGAGGGAAAACTGCTTGCGCCCAGGAGTTTAAGACCAGTTTAGGCAATATAGCAAGACCTCATCTCTACAAAAAATATACACTGGGCATGGTGGTGTGAGCCTGTTGTCCTAGCTACTCAGGAGGCTTTGGCAGATGAACTGCCTAAGCCAAAGAGTTGGAGCCGTGCATGATCATGCCATTGCATTCTAGCCTGGACAACAAAGTGAGATGCTGACTCAAAAAAAAAAAAAAAAAAAAGATAAACGATAAAAATTCCTGTAATCCCAGCACTTTGGGAGGCTGAAGCAAGTGGACTGCCTGAGTCCGCGGGTCCGAGACCAGCCCAGGCAACTTGGTGAGACCTCGTCTCTACAATAAATAAAAAATTAGCCAGATGAGGTAGCACATGACTATAGTTCTGGCTACTTGGAAGGCTGAAGTGGAAGGATTGCTGGAGCCCAGCAGGTTGACACTGGGGTGGCCATGAATACGCCACTGCACTCCAGCCTGGGCAACAGAGTGAGATTCCAACTGAAAAAAAAAAGATAAAAATTCCTGATAAACAATACTTTTCACCACCAGCATTCACAATATGATTCCAAGTTAGGATGGCAGTTATTAACAATATTCTGTTCCAGGAAAACCAAGTTATTTATTGGACAAGGAGGGTCATAAGATATTTCCAAGTTGGGATTTGTTTTGAAGGAAGTAGGCCCACACTTTACACTATCATGTTATATCAAGTTGCGAGAAACAGGTCACGATCTAAGGCGTCACTGCCTTATGTTAAGATTGCTGTGGTGTCCAATCAATGCCCAGTACATTTTACCCACAGTCTCTGCTCCTATTTTACTCAATTTGCTTGACTTCTTGTCTTCATCTACATCAGTACTTAAATGGGGTTTCCATGCTTAAAAAAATACTTCTCAAATACTTTCTCACCTTCATTAATTCCATTTTCCCTTGAAGCTGAAAGTAATTACTGCCCATACTATCATTTTAGCATGAAGTGACCCAGCCTTGCATTGGAACATCAGCACTCCATGTAAAACACTGAGTTTTAAATTACTTTAAATAGCTCTGTTCTCTTTTCTTGACCAAAACATATCTCCTAGGAAGTATGACCCTATATCTTATGAACCTCTAAATAGAAATCAGAGATGCTGTTCTTAATCTGAATCACTATTTTTCTACTACTTGCAAAATATATGGGGATGTGCCCAGGCATACATACTTAGAAATAATTGCTTATAAGTTATTTCTAAATGAAAGGACACAAAAGTTATTTCACCTACCTGACACCTCAGAGAATCAATCAAAGAAATAAATGTCTATTCTATGTTACATACTACATCAAGGGAGGAAAACATGCCCTTTTCTTTATAAGATTATAATCCAAAAGAGCAAAGAAACTCAAGCAAAATATTTACACCACCGAATAACAGATTACTTGATCAGACTAATTCCTTTATGATATCACTAAGAGAAGGAAGATATTGGAGCAATAAGAGTCAGGAAGGAAAATCTTCAGAAATGGTTGAAAATTTGAGTTCAGACTTAAAGAATGTCTTACGTGGAGAAGGAAACCATACCCCAATGAAATGTAAAGCTGTAGGAACAATAATCTCATAAAGAGAAGACATTAGGAGTGTGGCTCAAATGGAGGGAAACAAAAAGAAATTTACTTTTTCCAGGTAATACAGAGCTAATATTGTGGTGATCCTCAAAGGAAAATAAATTGAAATTCCCTTTAAGAAGTAATAGTAAGTAGATATTAGGCTTATCTTGTGAGGCTAGTGATAAGACCAACTAGAAACTTTAGATGGAGACATACCACAAATCCATTTAGATTTCAGAGCAATCCAGGCATGACAGAGTACAGGTCTTGTTTATATCAAGTCAAAAAAAAGAACGGAGGATACAGAGGATAAATTAAGAGATTTTACACTGAATGAAACCCAGTAATACTGGAGAGATTAGTAATACCTGATGAGAAGAGGATAATTTTAGTGATTTCATAGGGCCCACTATAGAGAAAGAAGAGGATAGTATAATTTAGTAAATAAAGGGAGGTGGAAAAGGTGATTAATAATTACAATTTGGAAGACTTCATTATCAAGTTCCAGACTGATGAGAATGAGAGCAGCACTGCACTCCTATAAAAAAAACTAGAGCCCAACCAGATAGAGACATCAACCCAGGTGTGAGCAGCATAAAAACAAACAAAAGCCCTGCAGACTGGAGGACCCTTTGGGAATCTCATAAACAAGCCCTGCACACTGGAGGACCCTTTGGGAATCTCATAAACAAGGAAATCACAGCAGGTAGACACAGATCGTTTGGAAACATTTCTGGAAGTGGTGGAAGGAAAAACTAGACTTCATTTATCTATACAATGACAGGACATCATTCAAGGCATTAGGAAAGAGCAGTAAATAAGGGACAAGATGAAAATGAGCACTTGGTAAGAAAGGGAGACCCAATTACTGCAGTCGTCAGACTTTAGGAGGGCTGGGTCTCAGGAACCATCAGCACTGCCAAATGAAGCACAAGTGAACAAAATCTATTGGCTTAAGCACAGCATGGGGATTTTGGAATCTGACCTCACAGAAAGAGAAGAAAAATGCAGAAATGGGGATAGAAACAAGTCTGGCATTTCACAATAAAGACAAAACAAACAAACAAAAACCTGGAGAGTAACATAAAAGTCACGTAAGTTATTTTTTAATGACAGATTAATGAATGTCTAAAAACAAAAGAACTCTATGATAGTGATTACTGAGAATGCTAGAAGAGCAAGCAAAGACCCAAAGTTTATGAGGAAAAAGGAAGTGACTGGATTCTGATTCTGTGTAGTGGTAAGCATGGCAAAGCTCTGTAGATATATTTCTATGGGGAAGGAAGATATCTCTGGGCATTGGATTCAGGTACCTAAAGCATAGAAATAACTATCTTTAGCCATTTCTAAAGGTTTGGGACCATTAAAAAATTTCTGGGAAAAACACTCCCAAGTTACCAATCTCCTCACTGCCTCCACTAACACACCTGGATAGCTCTGAAGTAGGAATTCTCCTTCTACTATCCATGGCTCTTCTCCTTGCTCCAACTTGATGATAACATCCGGTTTGATAATGTGATACCCTGTTAATGAGAAATGAAAGAGAACTTGAGCCCAGCTGCTTGGCTTCAGGGTCTCTGTCATACAGGGAAAGTGCCACTTGTGCTTTATAAAAATCAGAACTTTTCACTGGGGGAGGTCAAGAACAAAATGCCTGCCTGGTGCCCAACACAGATCGCTCACATTTGTCCCATCAAATTTGAAGTTAGGGTCATTAAATCTGAGAGAAACCCCATATATTTTAGCAACTGAGAAAGCAAGCTATCCTCACCCACAGAAACTAGATTGCTGTAGTTCTCCAGCATCACATCCCTGTATGTTATCTTCTGCTCAGGGTCCAGCTGCTGCCACTCCTCCTGGGTGAAGTCCACAGCCACATCCTTGAATGACACTGGCCCCTGTAATGGCACCGTGATTGGAATTGGGTGATGTGGAAAAGGCAGATGGGGATAAGATCTTACCAAGCTCACTGATAAAGTTAACCATGAATACTGTATACCTTATTTTATGTTATAGATTGTGAAAGGAAAACAAACATATCAGAAATACACTGCCATGAAGTTTATTCTGTATATGGTAAAGAAAAAATACTGGGCTCACACTGTGAGTGAGGAACAATCCTGGCTGTTACGGACACTAAGACCAGCAGGCCCAGCTCCTGCCCCCCAAGGCATACAGGCGGGCACTCATGGAACCCTAGGATGCACTTTGCTCCTTTGAACACTTTTCATTTTGTTTCCAGAATATTAATAATGCTGGTTCTCTTCATACCTTCCTGACTACTCCTTTGCTGGCTCCTCCTCTCCTCCAAGTCATCCTGAATTTGGAGGGGCCTACAGCTTAATCTTTGGTCTTTTTCTATTTGGTATCTGTACATGATGCTTTGATGGTAAACCCATCTGGCTTCCCAGCTAATTTAATTACCATCCATACAACATTTTCCAATTTGGTATCACCAGCCCAAGCCTCTCTCCTAAACTCCAGACATGTATGTCCCAGATTTCAAATTCAATATCCCTGAAATTCAGTTGCTGTACCTGTCCAAACCTCCTCCTCCTATAGCTACTACTGGATCCAATCTGCAATATTTGCCATAGCTACCAAAACCACAAGCAAGATACATTCTAGTTTTGTATTTTATTTCAAGGGTAAGCAGGCCCAACAATGAATGGCCTGTTATATAAATGATCGGTAATAGCTTGGCTTGAGTGTCCCTAATTCCCAGCTGGGAACCCTAAATTCCCTTTCTTCTCGTTTTACATTCCAGAGAAGGGACAGACAGCTTGCCTGTAAACTATCAAAACCATATCTTTAAATGTGTGTCTTTTGACTAAACCAATCTATTCACAAGTACTCAAGTACTCACACCAGCCATCATAATTGTTTCATTTAGTAACATCACCTCAAAAATAAAGAATGGTATTATCACATAATACCAGTATTAAATGGATTAATCTGTGGAAAAAACTTGAGTGTTTAAAAAAAAAAACAAAAAAAACCATATATATATATATATATATATATATATCTCAACGCTATCTACGGCTATTACTGACTATCTACCATGTGTCTTATCACCTTCCCAATTAAGACAAAAAATTAACCACAAAATATAGAAGTTAGGTTTAAGTAACTAAAGGTAATGCGGCTGAGGGTGACTGGCATGGAGAGTGTCCAGCTGCTGATAGGACACACAGTGGTGGAAGAAGTGGTTCCCACCCCAGTCACATGAATCCATGTGCAGAACGACCCCAGCAGGCGATGAGGCCATCTCAGAGAGCAACAGCCAGGCTTCTAGAAGCTCTGCCCACACTTCATTCAGACATCACTAGGCATGACTGTGGCTGCCCATGAAGATAGGGGGAGTCCAGAAGTTCACACATCGCATCACTCTGCCTTGGTGAGCAGAAACAACTTGTTTACTTCTTAGTAAAGTGACACTGGTTTCATTTACTCAAGTGATGTGTCCCTGTTTAGTCTGTCCCTCAGTATCTGTCAGTACAGTCATTGGGCAATGGGTGAAAACAAGCAAAAGACTTTCAAATCACTCAAAAGAAAAGGAGAAATGTAGAGAAGAAAGTTATTCGTTTAGGAAAATTCACAAAAGAAAAGCAAACAAATAATAAAAGTGTATTATAAATAAAAACACAGTAACATAAAAGTAGTAAGACCATATATATCTATGATTACAGTAAATGCGAAGTGATCAAATCTCTATTTTAAACCAGAATCTCTCTTGCATTAAAAATATTGCAAGGACATGACCTTTATCAGACACATGCTTAGAAATAAACATACCATTTCATTCACATTTCTTTTCTACAGATCTTATATAATTTATTGGTTTTGAGTCTTTCCATTAAGGAATTCTGAGTCTTCTTCCTGAAAAGGAATATTTCTTTAAAAAAGTAGGTACTCTCCCAGAGGTAGGAGAGTGTTCATATTTGTGGATAAATAAATGAATGATTACTTAATAAAGAATACCATCTGAAGGAAAGGAAGATATTTGGGGATCAAAAAAGTCAAATAAGTCAATCACATAAGTTCTTTATTAAAAGTCATTACCAAATGCAACAGAAAGAGGGGGTAGAGAAAACATTCTAATTTTAATGCATACACAGACTAATCTGTACCTTATGGTAACTTTGTAGTTTTGCATTTGTAATTCCAAAAAATGTGCAATTTGTGGAAACAACAGTACAATAGAAAAAAATTAGTTTTAATTTGGAATGCAAATAAAATGCATGTACTGTGACTGCTTGAAAACAGCATTCACATGAATGTTCCAAACCTATTTTTTATTTGGTGATGGGTTTAAATAGCTTTCCCAAGGTCACTTTTATGCATAAAGGGAAGAAATTTTAAAACTATAAAATACTTCATTCCTCAAAATGAAAATATTGAAGAAGTATATGGTAATACTGGAAAATAAAGTAAAAGACAAATCAACTTGGGAGAAAATATTTATTAACATGAACCAAACTGGAAAAAAGCATAAGCATTTAAAAGTACTTACAAGTCAACAAGAAAAAACAAAAGCCAAAAAATCATGATAAAAAGGTTGGCAGTGGACATGAACAGACACTTCATGCAAACAGAAATGGGTCAGTCTAAAAAGGCTACAAACGAAATAGTTCCAACTAACATGACATTCTGGAAAAGGCAAAAATATAGAGACAGCAAAAAGATCAGTGGTTGCCAGGAGCTGAAGGTAAGAGGAAGAAAGGAAGGGATAAATACGAGGAACACAGAGAACTTTTAGGGCAGTGAAACTATTGTACACGATACCATAATGGTGGATCAATGTCATTATACATCTGTCAACCCTTGAACTGTAAAAGACAAAGAGTAAACCCTACTGTAAACTATGGATTTAAGGTAATAATAATGTATCGATATTAGTTCATGAAGTGTAACAAATATACCACAATGATGCAATGTGTTAATAACAGGGGAAATGGAGAGGGGAGAGTGTATGGAAATGCTCTGTGTCTTCTGCTCAATTTTTCTGTAAACCTAAAACTGCACTAAAAATTCGTTTATTAATTAAAAAAAGAAATTTCTCCTAAGTACGTGAAAATATATTCAAACCTCAACATCAGTCATGATTAAGAAAAAATCCAAGCCTACTGACATGCAGCGGGGCTGGGATCAGCCAGAACACCCTACGTCCTATTTCTCTCCTGCCTGGAGTCTCAGCTAGAAACCCCTGGGTGCCCTTGACTGAATCCTCCCCAGAACCCCAACTCCACTTCATGTTTTCAGTGTCAGTCTCTACTTGTTACTACATCTTTTTATCAGATGACTTGCTTTTCCATTCTCTGCAGGACAAAACCAAAACTCAGGTAGCAGTGGTGGCTCCTGAGTCAGTGTTAACATTTGTCCCTTAGAAGGAAGCCCAAATTTGAAAGAAGGAAAAATTCTCATCAGCCCTTCAGGTACCTTACTTGGGCTCCTCGTGCTGTTCTCGTGAGATCCTTTACAACTGCCACTAACCTGAACTATCCTGGGGCTGGTGGACCCTACCCATATGACTTATACCTTTCCCTTCACTGAATGTTGTGCCTGAGTCACAACACTTTGACAATACCTTTCAAATCAGACTTCAACGTTCTTCACTTATTGACTAGAAGGATTCCCAATATCTTCCATAATTGCTTCTATGAATTACCCCTTCCAAAGCGAATATAAACTCCTTCAGAAAGAAGTACGTCTTAAAATCACATCCCAAACCTGAAAACATATGCTGTAAATGTCTAAGAAAAAAGACAAAATACTAGATGAAGAGAAGGTTCACAAAAGCAAAGAACCAAGCAAGCAGGATGCTTCCTCAGAGAATCCTTCAAGCACAGAACAGAAACTATCTGCATGGACAGAACTGGTGTTCCAATTGCTTTCAGCTGAGAAGGCCCACAGTACTTACATAAGCTCCCCAAAGAGTAGCAAATTACGTTCACACTGAAGAAGTGAGAGGGAATTTCAGACAAGAGAAGGAAAGTAAGCTCTCCTAGGTCTCTGCGCTGTGCGTGCTGATGGTCAGGATGGAGCTGTTCTCTCCCGAAACCTGCAACCTCACGCTCACTCTCAGCTAATGAGCTAGCTCCCTAAGAGGGGAGCAAGCAGAAGGAATGGCTCATCTAAACCAGCTCTAATCACCTGCTAGGACACCTCCAACCCTTCCACATCACGTCTGGCCCCGCTCACAGACTCAAATAACCTCCAACTGTTTTCCCCTCCCAGCACTCACCAAGTATTCATTCTTGACTAGATCAACCTCATTGTTATTTCTCCCATTAAAACCAAACCAAAAATCCTTTCTTTACATCCACTCCTACTAGAGCTACTGTCCAATTTCTCTTTTCCTTTTAAGGCACAATTTTGCCAAAAAGTTAGGAATCGACCAAATCCAAGTCTTCTGCCACTCTCCTAAACCTCTCCAGTCAGAATATACCCCCTACAGATCCAGCTACAAATCCTCAGGGAGTCACATGACCTCTCCAGGACTAAACCCCACAGCTATTTCTCAATCCTCATTTGGCTGGGCCATTAAGAGTATCTGACACAGTTGACCATGGCCTCCCTGAAGTTTCCCATTCTCTTGGCTTTAAAAACTGCACACTCCTGGCTTTTGCCTTGGTTTTCACTCAGCGCCTTCCCAGCTCCGCCTTCTCTACCATTCTCTGCACGTGGTAGGGCCCCAAGACACCCTGGTCTACCTCTGATGCTGATTCCCAGTCCAGACTCACCTCCTCAACACTCACCCCATGTATCGGCCTTCCTGAAGTTGCCACTTCATCTCATGCTAACAGCCCAAATTCAAAATGTCAAACCCTAATTCCGGCCTTTTCTCAAACCTGTTTATTCCACAACCATCCCCATGCCAGTTTAAGGCAACCTCTTTTTCTTAGTTATTCTGGGAGCCTCTCAAGTGCTGTCCACGTGGAGGCAGCACAACATGATTAACGCTTCAGAGAAAGACACTTTAGGGAAAAACACTTGAGCTAGTGTTGGAAAGAAGGAGCAGCATCGAAAGGAAATTTCTGCAATAGTCCAGAATAAAATAAGCTATTTTAATGATAGCAGGGACGGGATAAAGGAAAAGGATAAAAACCGTTTAGAACATGACATTAGCAAACTTGAACAATAGCATGTGGTAGGAGAACAGACAAGGAGTTAAGAAAGAATCTCAGTTTTCTGGATAGTGTTACAGGCTAGCACGATGGATCAATGAACTGACAGGAAGAGTGGAAGGCATAGGTGGGAGGTTGCAAATAATTATTTTTGGATTTACTGCATCTGTGAACTTGAGATGTCCTTTGGACACATTCCACGAAAATGCTGAGTAGGTGACTGGACAGAGGCATCTGATCCACATGGGAAAACCAACACAGAGCTGGTGGTCAGAAGGGTGAGATCAGACGGGCAGAAGAATCGTGAGTGGAAAACAACACAGGGAGAAGGCAGAAGAAATAATGAAAATCAGGAAGAAGGCAAGGAGAAGGATGGCACAGAACTGGACAGAAGAGACTCTGCAGAGTGGTCTAAGGCTAGGACAGGCTATGTCCACTGGGAGTGTACGCTAGATTACTGGCAACCTTTACCAGAACAGGGCCAGGGGAATGACGGGGATAGAACCAAGACCATAGCTGACAGGATAAAATGAGATGAGCGTCTTTGCTAGAGATTTATCACTACCCTGTGTGCTGTGCAACCCAGATAGACTGGCAGACGGAAATATTTACAGAGACTAATTTAAGGGTGAGAAGGCCATTCCTGCAGAAGATCCACATTTTATACCTGGATAGAGAAGTAAAAACAATACATCTTTATAATACAACTAATGTTTTAGTCACAAGAAATATCATATTTTCTGAGTCCTCCTTAGGCAGTATGTACTCTGTTGACATAAGGAATGAGTAAGGCATGGATGGCAATGTTAATTTAGGAAAGCTATTCACAATTATACCAAAGAAATATAATCCACAAGAAAACAAAAAAGGTCCTGCTTGTGGTCAATGCAAGTCAAGTAAGAGATGGTATATGTCATTTTTTTTGTGATGAATGTCAAAGACATGAGACACACTTGTACTCTGGCTCTAAGAACCCTTTAAGGATCATGCTATTGCCACATACAAACATGACAAAAATGCTTGGTACTGGGCGGTACTCTGTTTTGTCTGACCATGTCATTTATCCATTTTTACTTTCCCATTTTAAAATGTCAACCCTTATTTGCCTCCCAAAGTATACAGTAAATAAAGTAGAGAATACAGAAAAACTCACCAAGGATTTATTCATTTTCTGCTTCTCCTGGAAAAATTTGGAGAACTGTGAAAGCAGAGGCAGGTCTGGGAAAGGAAAAGGCAAGCAAAAAAGGTATGATCAATCTGGTCTGCGAAGGTAAGAGTCTCCCACACAGAAACCTACATCCATGAAGGACACCCTATATGGAAGACTGTCCCTTTAAGCCCTCAGAAGGGATAGAAAAACAATCAGGAGGGGCGCACACCTGCAAATTTGTAACTCCTGCATGGTAAATTTGGTGACCGAGAGGGTGCGATTCTCAGGGGGAATGAACACCAAAGTCTACTAAAATAATCTGCCATCGTTAAAGGTAAGATTTCAAAAAGGAATTCTCATCTACTTTCTGACTCATTTAACTACTTAAGACCAGAACACCCACAGGATGTTCTGTAGAAAGGGATACAGGAAGCATAGCTGAATCTTTGTTGCTGCTCAAAAGGATCTTTTATTAAAGACATACTCTGACTTAACTAAGATAAGAAGGAACAGAACACTGACCTAGAACAAAAAAGTTCTGACTTCTACTATAAGCAAGCCTACCCACAAACCTGGTGACCTTGGACAAATCACCCAACTGCTAAGGCCCAATCTCTTCCCCTAGCAACTGAGGCAGCGAGAGATATTCCTTGCAGGCTGCTGCGCTATTGTGCCATTCCACAATGGCAGACCTGAAGGGGAATCAGCAGACACTTAGATCAGAGAACAAAGATGCTGACGAAGGCTGAGACGTTCGCGATCTTGAGCGATGACAGCAGGAAGGCGTGGGGACCGAACGTCCGCAGCTGAGCCTGGCGAGACCCCCACCCCACACACCTGGCCCTCTCGGGGCTTCCCAGGAGCGCCGTTCCGGGGCGGCCTGTCCTTGTCCTCCAGCCCAGCACGCGCCCAGAACTCTCCCCCGCCCGCGCCCCACGGCCCCGGCACGCGGTGGCTCCACCCCGGCCTGCTCGCCCCGGGCCCGGGCCTCCAGCGCTTACCCCTCCC